>CAJUYH010005441.1:0-23280 GCA_910591685.1 Galerucella tenella | reverse complement strand
AGAGACAGATGCTGGACAGAAAGAAGTGGAGAACAATTGTTGAAACTACAAAAACCTCTAATAAATTGTAGATAAACAGCAAGGAAAACGTGGGCTGACCCCCCCACAAGACACAGGGTCAACAGAGCTCAATTTGAGCGGCTACAACTCCAACCGGAGTGTATAGCCTTGTATATATATCATTGATCCAGTGGTATACTTATTATGTTTATTTTTATGCACAAAAATGATAGCTTCCAAAATGTATAAACAAGGTATTGGGAGAATCTCTAATTTAATGAAAATAGGCCTTGCATGATCTCTAACATTATAATAATGGTAAGTTAATTATTTGGCGTCATATTTAATGAAATTAAATCTTAATTTGTAATTAAATATTATTAGATTATGAAATTTAACTAGGTATTTAATAAAAATCAATAAGTATATCCTCTGTTTTATTACAATTTGTTTTGCTATTGCTGCCGATTCTAAATTGTCTAGAGTTTTTTCCTTGTAAAATGTTCAAATTGTTTATTATATAACATTCACAACATTAATCTACTCAATAAAATTTTCTTCGAAACATAAATTTAACAACTTTGAATTATACTAATCCTTCCCTGTCCAAAAAGTAGAACTGTTAGTTAATACGGACCTCGTATCTAAACCCGAATGGCCGTTTCAAGGCCAAATAAAATTATTGCGCACAAGCGATGCGCGAGGCTGAGATGCACTACTGGTTGTTTTGGTATACTGTGGCGGCAGCATACAGAAATCTTAGTTATAAACAAGATATGTATCTAAAATAGACACAGACGAAGAAAAAACTTCTACAAAATGGTTAATTCACTTACTTGAAAACAAAACGAATTAATTGCTGGCTTGATTTGACTTTTCGTACCAAACTTTACTGTATTTGCTGAAAAGCAGCCTATATAAATTAATCAATAGATAAAATATATATAATACATACAGTGTGGAAACCACTTATGGAATAAAATTCTTTATGTCATTATTTTACAAAATTATGAAAAATGCCGAGACACGTCAACTTTTGTATTGTTAGATTTTTGATTAATCCATATTTAGCTAATTTAAAAAAGTACCAATATTTCAAGTGTAATAAATTATTAATTTTAAAATTTCACCCTGTATAATTCATAATTGACCATACATTATTTAGTTTGTTGGAATCGGTTCATTAAGAGGATTTCAAAAATATGCAAATATACAGGGTGTTTTATTAAAAAAAACAACTGCGACTATGGCATACTTGCGTGAATCACCCTGTACATTTACATTTATGTTTACATAACGTACAACTCAATTCAAAAGTTGACGTGTCTCGGCATTTTTTATAATTTTCTAAAATAATGACATAAAGAATTTTATTCCATAAGTGGTTTCCACACAATCGTTGATAATTATTAGTACCTATGCATAAGTCTCCTTTTAAAATGGTCAGAGTGTTTGCCAAGTAAGCAATTTTTCCTGATGACAAAAGAAAGAAAGCCATTAACTAGATATACTCATTAAATAATGAAAAACATAATATTACTATCCTATATTAAATTATATAAACCAAACAAAAATTGTCAGCACATAAACCATTTATGGCATTAATAATTTATGGTTCACTGCATAATTTTTGGTACACTAACTACCAACAAGTAAATTCACTTCGTCGATTTATGGGTTACCAAAAATTTCCTTACCCCTCCTATCGTCTGGCGAGTTCTGGCTAGTTTAAATCGAGAAAGTGTTGGGTACAGGGATAGCACGCAATGTGGAGACCGTTTTTTAGATGCGCAAAAGACAAAATTAGGTAAGAAAGGAGGTAATTTAGTAGTATACAAGTAAACATTTTTTGTTTTCTATATTATATTGCAGATGTGGCTTGGAAAAATGCTTTGGGTTTTAAAGGAAACCACCGATATGCCAATATAACGGTAGAACAATGTTATAATAGGATAAAAATTTGTAATTTGCATTTTTGCTTCATACAGAATCTTAATTGCTTAAAAGTACAGTTAGTTCTACGACTACAAATAATACCTATACTCCTCTAAAAGTGTTAACGACTGATTATAGAAATATAAAAAGTGTGGATGGGAATGCACTGATATACGTTACTGGATACCTACTAAAAAAGTGTTTATTGCAGCATTCCTGTAACACTTGCTTAGAATTTATTAAGATAAATGATCTAGAAGGAGAATCTACCGTTTTTATGAAATATAAAGATTATAGTGTTTCATCCAACATTTGAAATATGGTTGTGCCTCCCAAAAATTTTGTGGAACTCGTTATAGAATTGGAAAACATATCGGTATGAAGCTTAATAATATAGTAAACATAACAATTTAATCAATAATTTACTTTATCGAATCTTAAGCTTTAGTAAATGAATTTTCCTATAGTAGTATTTTGTGCCCTGAAAACCTGTATCGGATTGTGCCGTAAATCAGTAATACACGTATTTAACCACACGACTGTCCCTCGTAACTGTTGTAGGCGCCAGAGAAAAGATGTACCAAAATTTTCAAACGTTCCGGCGCAAGTGAATTTACTTGTCGGTAGTTAGTGTACGGTGGTAAAACTCACCTTTTAACTTGTAAAAGGGTTATCCTTTGGAAGGTTAACAAAACTTTCGTCTCCTTCTGCTGAACCAATTACACAAAAACAAACTCCATTGGTATTCGTCAAAAAAGGTATTGTCAGTAGTAATACCCCTAGGGTCTTGATAATACCGAGATAATTTTGTCATAGAGAATGCTGAAAGCGTATGTTGCTTGATAATAGCCCAAGGTCGCAGGCCGAGGGCTATTATCTTTGAGCAACACGCTTGAAGCATTCTCTCGGACAAAATTTTGAGTATTTATCAAGACCCGAGGAGTATTCGATAAGATAATTTTTTACTTTGTATATATCAAAAAATCGATTGTCAATCTAACGTTTAATAATTTTCAATGCAAACTTTATTAGTTTTAATCAAATATTATTCATTTTTATTTAAAACTACAGTTGTGAAAAGTACAATTGGTAAATTAAATTAATTTATAGGTAGGTAATTTAAAATTACTTTATTAAACTTGCTTGAACAAAAAAAAATCTATCATGCCAAATCGTTCAAGTCTGATTACAACGCCCTTAGAATAGAATAGAATGACTGCATATATGGTTGTGAATAAAAGTATTTATTTATAGCCATATTATATAGAATGCTGTCATTACTAACGTCATTGACGGTTAAAAAGTGTTATATTATTACACAACTCTACTTCCCGTCCTCATTTCCCGCCCTCACTTTCTGCCCCCTGAAATATTGTCATCGTTAATATTTTTCTCGTCTATTCTAGATTAATATTTTTTATATTTAAAAATATAATACATTGACAAATATCATAATACCTTCTTCTGGAGGGGTAGAATCCATCAATTTTTCATCGGACATTTTTCTCAATTTATTATTCACGAACTTTGTTACGGTTTTAAATTAGCTTACCTTGATAGTTAAGTGGGTAAGTGAAAAGGGTATTATACTCGATTTTAAATTGGTTGATAGTAATAAATCATTAAAATCCGTCAAACACGTATACAAAGTGGTCCACCTAAATTGCCAAGTTTTAAATAGTATATACATTGAAAGTATAGACCCTTTTGCATTTATTAAACTTTCCATTCCTATAGATCTGATAAGGGCGTCGAATACAAAGCTTAACCCGAGGCTCGAACAATAAGCGGTAGGATTCTACCTGTGATGTTTTGCACTCATGCACGTGCTTTCGGGTGGGTTTAAGTTTATATTAAACACAATAATTATATAATTTAGTGAACATTCGGATGTGTGGCATAATTTGTTACCCTTGTATTTGAATAAATATAAAACTAATAACAATAAAGCAACCAATAAACAAGTAAATTTGGAAAAATGTTTCTATTTGAAATTCTATAAAATTTATAGTAAGTCATTACATTTCTTCGCTTTAAATTAATCATCATCAGAAAATGAAATATCTGAGGGACTGTCTTCTTCCCCTAAATTGATAATAAGTGGTTATAGTTGTATTGCACAGAATGGAAGTCGTCAAGTTTGTTATTAAATATTTTATTCACTGTTAATAAAGTTCAGGCTAGAAGTCAGTCAGCTCTATTAGTTGGAAAAGGTAACTCATGGTCTTCTCATTTCTATTTTTGTTCCATTTTCTGAAAAATGAAATAATATTAGTATCACGTATACAACAGGAGAAAAAAACCCATAATAATAAATATAATCTTGAACAATTTCATCTTCTGCCAGCAGATTTGTGGCACAGTGACTCGACCTTGACCTCCGCAGTATTACCATTTGCAAATAGTAAATTGGCTCTAGATTTCACTCGGCAAAACGCGGTATGTTTGGGCAAAAAAAAGATGACTTTTGCTAAGCCAAGAAAGCTTACTGAACGACGCATCTTGCGGATTTAGTATCAAGTGGTTAAATTTTATAAAAATCCAATCTAATTGTGGAATCATTGACAATTAGCACCTTGGTGGATATTGGATTCATTGAAACTTCAGTCGAAACCACTTTAAGGCCCCCTACCATCTGTGGTAAGTTCTAGTTGTGCCTACTATCAAGGTTATACTATCGTGGTTTTATTGCTTCAGGCCTTTTATTCTATTTTATTTTCTCTTCTTTTTCTTCATTTGTTCACTACTTACTATTATCGAGTCGTCTTAGAAGACTATACGTTGGGGTTAGTACTTACCTTGGAAGCTATCATCCTTTCCACGAACTCCATATTCACTGGAACAGATTACTGTATCATGGTAGATGAGGTATCATTGGGAATATTGTTTGTATTTATAAGTGGAACCACAATAGCGTGTAAAGGTTGACGGGTCGTTGTTATTAAACACTTAGTAAAAGTCACTTATATCTTTAATAAACAACTAAATAATTCTAAGTACAAATTACGTTGATCTATCGGTATAGAACCGACCTCGTTGAAGTTTATTGTATTAATCTAATTATAAATATATTTGTACCCGTCTCATAAAAATGTCCAAAACTATGTTTATATTTTTATTTAAGCTTACTAGGTAATACTTTAATATTATCATTGCTGATAGACATATTTATAAAAGTATTGATTAAGCTATTTCGTCAATGACCTAATACATTATACGAGGGGCATTACAAGCGAATAACTGGTGTTTTGTGGTGATGATCAGTCTGCTTTTCTCTAAATAACGAAACCTGTCCCTTAGAAGTTGGAAAACCACCACCCTGTTGACAGTCTCCTGGAATAAAACAGATAAGATTAGCATAGTAACCTATAATAACCTACAGTAACTGATACATTTTAATATATATATTTCTTTTTTCTATTTAAATTAATATCATACTTACCTTGTATTGATTAGTTTGAAACAATCATTAGTTCATGCAGTAGTTAGATACTGGTCTAAACTTCTGTAAATATAAATACGTATTTATATACTACATTGGGCCATGCTCGTAGTTGATAGAATACCATCCTTTTAAGTAGTATTTATTTATCTAATTTTAAAGATCTCCTGCAGGTGCGGTTAATTGTATTTATTGATATAACTTGTTTGGTCAATAATACCTATTAAAGCCATCCTTTAAGACTGTTAAATATACCGATATACTAGGAAGGGAACTTGTGCATATTTTCAACCCATCCCTAAGATCTATATTTGAGTTAGCTTGTGGTTTTCTTTTGCTGCTATTAAACGTAGCGAGACGGCGATAGTTCTTCGTATCTCCTGTTAAGTACTTTAGTAGGTAACTAAGGTAACTAACCCACGTGCTAATTTGGTCCCTTGTTTGGAGTACCAAACAGAAAAATATTAGAACGTAATTATCGCAACCAGTAAACCGAAAACGACCTTAACAACTTGATATCCATCCAACTTTATCTGACATTTATTTATATTGGTGACAGTTGTTAAATGCAAAATGTAATTCTTTTTTAATTTTTTGGGAAATTAAACCACAATATTTTCAAATTCTTTACTTCAACGTTTCGGTAGCGTTCCAGCTACCGTTGTCAAGAAAAAATAAGTAGAAATTAAGTAATTTTTTATCCCTAACTGACACAACAGAAAAAATTTGTCTGTGTCAGTTAGGGATAAAAAATTACTTAATTTCTACTTATTTTTTCTTGACAACGGTAGCTGGAACGCTACCGAAACGTTGAAGTAAAGAATTTAAAAATATTGTGGTTTAATTTCCCAAAAAATTAAAAAAGAATGAATAATATACCACAAGGAACATACAGAAGATATGCAAAATGTAATGCTGGGTGATCATTTGAATTCCGACACATTTTATGTGCCCAGAACTTGGAAACCGATTAAGATATCGAGAGGCGGTTTTGACTGAACGGCTTCAGGAAATTAGAATTTTTTTGCACGCTGTTGCCAATTTTGTATTTTTTCCCTAGATTCCAGGAAAAAACTTGGGTTTTTTGGAGATCAATAACTTAGATATTTTAAATGGAACACCCTGTATGTTTTTGTACCGACGGATAGGCTGAAGCTTCTACTTTTCAAAAATATATGATTTTATAGCAATTCAAGGTGTTCTTAAGGAGCAGATTATTTTTAAAAGATAGAGTGCAATTCGTTGACTACAGTAATTCTGTACATTTTTGTCAGCGCATAACTTCTGAACTAGTCATGACATCGAGAAGCCGAGCATAAGAAACGTAATAGAAAATATTCAACCACAAAATATGTTGAGAGACTCTTTTTTAAATCTTCAACTACGCTTGCATAAATGTATTGACATGAAACGTGGGCATATTCTACAACTTTTGTATTAAAAAATTTATGTAGGTTAATTGAGCACATACCTACATATAATTTTGTACTTATCTTTTGTATTTTGTTTTTAATAAATTGTTCTGTTTGACCTGTTTTCAACAACAATAACTTAATCCATATAATGATGTCCAAAAAACCCAAGTTTTTTTCTGGAGTCTAGGGAAAAAATACTAAATTGGCAACAGCGTGAAAAAAATTTCTAATTCCTGAAGCCAGTTCAGGAGTTATGCGCTGAGAAAAATGTACGGAATTACTGTAGTCAACGAATTGCAGTCTATCTTTTAAAGATAATCTGCTCCTTAAGAACACCTTAAATTGCTATAAAACCATATATTTTTGAAAAGTAGAAGCTTCAGCCTATCCGACGGTACAAAAACATACAGGGTGCTTCATTTAAAGTGTCTAAGTTATTGATCCACAAAAAACCCTGTTTTTTCCTGTAGTCTAGGGAAAAAATACAAAATTGGTAACAGCGTGAAAAAATATTTCTTACTTCCTGAAGCCGTTCAGTTAAAAACCGCCTCTCGATATCTTAATCGGTTTCCAAGTTATGGGCTCATAAAATGTGTCGGAATTCGAATGATCACCCTGTATTTAAGGTGTGCTCAAAATGAAACAGGGATTTATCAATTTCGATCGAAATATGGATGGTTATGAATAAAATAGGATACAATCCTCAGTGAGAAGTTTCATACTATATCTAAATTCTTGACAGTAATGAAACTCTTCCCACCTCGGTGTTTAATGTACTATTATTATACAGGGTGTCCCAAATAAGAGTGACTGATTTTAAACATAAATGCCCAGCTTATTAATTGCTCCAAAGAGATGGGATTTTCACTTGTTTCACTAGTTTATAAAAAAAAATTTCTTACACTTGGCTGGCATTTCATCTCATCAACACAGTGTGTTTCACTAATGTTGGTCAAATTCAAAGGGGAAAATATGTATTATTTTAAATGGAGCACCCTATAATTTTTGATCTCATTTGAAAGAGCAATCATTCTCCTTTCCAAAAATGTATAGTTCTCTATCCTTTGTTTTATTAACAACAAAGATATCCGAGGTTTCATATAGTACATTTTTAATTAGTAGTTTTATATGAACGTATTTTGGTGCCTAAAATCAACTGATGCTGTGACCGTTTATTACGTAACTTTTGATTCTGGCGCTATCTTGTGGGAAAAAATTCCGTATTTTAAATAATGATACTTCATTTGAAAGCAAACTGAACTATTTAATAGGCAAATCATAATAAAAATAAAAAAATAGGAAAGTGGACAAAAAGATTAAATTGGAAACTTTAAACAACTATAATTAAAAACTGAATTACTTCAATGTAAATGCTAAAAGTGTTGTTCATCAACTTCCATACACGAATATAAATTATTCTCGAATCTTTGTCTGATATTTTGGAGCATTTGCATAACAAACATAGGGGTAAAGTGCTCCCGACGTCGGTGATTAGCCTCAGTCGCAGGAATAGACCGACGTTAAATAACAGAATAAAAAAAAGGACATTTTGTTGTTAATATCAACATTTTCCTAATAAATTCATCGTTTCATTATGCGGATAATTGGGTACAATATTGGATTTATTTTATGTTATAAATACCAATACCTAATTTTATGTTTTGATCTAAGGATCGTAGGAAAAATATAAAACATAGCTCTTGAAACCATGCTTGAAGTACAGTTTGGCGAATACAGGAGTGAATGTCGAGAAACGTACGAGAGACGCAAAGTTAAAATAAGAAAGTTGTAATGATATTTATTATTTTAGATATTTAATAATACAATATATTTCACAATTTCCTCTATCAAGTGCATCGACTTCAGGTGTAGTATTATTGACCTGTGTATACTGTTTAATCAGCAATAACACTGTTGCTACCTGAAGTACTTTGCGCTGATAGATCGATTTTGATAGAATGCTTTAGGTTGAATGAATTATTGTAGATCATTATATTTTGTGCATTCAACTATTAGAGATGTGAATAAATGGGTTTTATAAAAATTGAGAGTAAATTATTTTAGTCCAAATAAAGAGAAGTTAGTTTATCACAAAGTGTTCGGATGACAAAGAGAGTAATATATGCGCTTGGTGAATTAGTACGGTAAATAATCAAAGTACTGAATTATGTACCCCAGAATACAATGAAAGTAGGTACCCACCCAGTGCTTTTCACTATTAAATAGATACAGCGCTAACAATAGTAGTCAAGTATACAGAGCCGGTCTTAGGGTTTGCGGGGCTGAGTGCAAAATTAAATGCTGGCCAAGAAAAAAAAATTTATCCACTCATTATAAATATACACATGCTGTATCATTTAATGAACAAATAACTATAAAAATAAAATAACAGAGAATTCAAAATTAACGAAACTATGTTAAAGAGAAACAAAAAAACCTTCATATTTTAACATAATTTAATGTTGCGTGCTTTCTTCGAAGCAAAATCGTCTATAAATTGGGAAAAATCTATCTGATTACAAATATTGAATAGATGAGGCTTTTACTTGATGTAGATCCATAGTAAGTTATGAAATCAAACAATTTTATTTTGAAAAATCTACATTGTAATTTAAACATAAAGTGACGCGTTTCGCTAACACAGTAGCTTTATCAAACGTTGGAGGTATAATGAGAAACTTTTTATTTATACAGTGCCTTAATACTAAATTATACGGAAATTTAACAATAAAATTATAATCTATTTACAAGGAAATGGAAAGAATTTGTCTAAATATGGAATTAACTAAAGACTTTAACAAGTTTACCTGGAAACTCATTCACAACCATCCTACAGGAATCTTTCTAGGTAAAAAGGTTTAATAATGGAGAATTGTTAATATCAAGTTGGTCGTTAAGAAGATTATATGAATATTTGTTTTCATTTATCTCTAGGGCTTCTAAAAGATTTAATTTGAAGGATTTAGTTTCTATATGCAAAATTTCAAAATTTGAATCGAAAGAGTGTTGGTTTGCTAATAAATGATTTGAATAGTTGGAATCTAATTTTTGATTGTCATAACTACGTTTGTGTTCTGAAATTCTAGTTTTAAAATTCCTAAAAGTTCTACCTATATAAATTTTATCACAGTCGTCATTACCACATTTTAATTTATAAACTCCTGATTTATTCAGTTTTGAGGATTTGGATTTGTTGTTTTTAATGAATTTGGATAAATTGTTGTCAGTTTTGAAGCAAATATTCAAGTCTAAAGTTTCTAAAAATGATTTTATTTTTAAGGATGGTATTCCAAAGTAAGTTAAGCTTTTAAATTGATTATTTTTGTTTTTATCAGAAGGAAATACTTGTTCTAGAGTATGTTTTCGTATCTTTTTATTTATGATGTTGTCAATTAAATTTGGATCGTAATTATTATTAACCGCTATTTGCTTTATTATATTTAGTTCTTTATTGTAATTGTCAATATTCAATGGAACTGTTAAAAGTCTATGTATCATACTATTGAAAGCTGCTAATTTATGACTGATTGGGTGGACTGAACTATTATGAATTGTAATGTCTGTATGTGATGGTTTGTGAAATATAGAAAAGTCATGTCTATTATTTATATTTGCAATTGTGAGATCTAGAAAGTTTATGGACTTATTTTGTTCAATTTTCTCATTATACCTCCAACGTTTGATAAAGCTACTGTGTTAGCGAAACGCGTCACTTTATGTTTAAATTACAATGTAGATTTTACAAAATAAAATTGTTTGATTTCATAACTGATTACAAATACTTTTTTTAATTGAAATTAACGATAGCCCAACTACCCAGATAGCACAAACACGTTTCAAAGACATGTCCGCTAATATCCAAAATATGTTTTGAAGACGTCTTTAGGACGTACATTGTTACAAAACAAGGCGTCTTTGGGATATCCATTTTTGTACGTCTTTAAAAGACACATAGTTTTGGACGTGTTTATATACCGTCTTTTTACTTGATGAAAAAAAATGTTATAATGCCCTTTTTTCTAACTCCACAAAATTGTATTATATTTATCATTTTTCTTTAACTAATTTAGCAAATAACTATTATTGAAATATTCTTTCCACCTACAAAGTGTTTAGATTTAGAAGTGCGTTTTATTGAAAAATTTTAATTTGCACTTCTAGATGTAGATACAGTTCTAACTTTTCTTTTTGGAACTTTAGTTCTTTACGTCAGGTTATGTTTGAGCGACCAGGGGTCGCGACGCAAAAGATCTGACCGTTATGCGTTACGTTACGCTACGATATGTCACGTTGCTTCGTTATGTGCCTTGCTTTCGTGCTTGTGCTCTCTCCTTAGTCTCTCTCTCTCTCGTTTACGAAGCAGCGATTCATATGCTCCGGCCGGGATTCGAACCCGGGCCGCCCGCGTGGAATGCGAGCATTCTACCACTGAACCACCGATGCTATATTAAAATTCTATGCAATTGAATTGAATTGAATTTGTTCGGATAAATTTTTACTATTATTTCCATAATTTGTTTTGCGCGATTAAGGGGTCTAGCTACTTTTCGAAATACAGGGTGTTGAAATTTTGAAATGTTGAATGTTTTAATTCGATAACTTTAAAATGGATGGATAAATTGATTTGACATTTGGCAGGTTGTTTTTAAATGTAAAAGGGCATATTTTGAAAGTAATAGTAGTTTGTGCAACTAGTGTGGATATGATGGCCATATCGCACGAGGACGAAGTTTGAGCACGACGCCGTAGGCGGAGTTCAAGTGCGATATGAACAATCCACACGAGTCGAGCAGCATATTTTTTCTACAAACCACTTAAGAAAAAATCTAGAAAATAAAAATTTCTATAAACTGTAATATAACTTTAAATTGAAAATTTAACAATTTCATGTTTCCACTAATTTTGTGGTAAAGGTACAGTTCTTGAATGTCCAATTTGTATAATGCTACGGTTTCCTTTTTTAAATATACGATGCTGTTATAAGTATATGCTGCTAGTCGGACTCCCTCATGAAGAGTACCGTACCATTATCTATAATAATGAATATTCTGCTAAATATTTCAAACGTCTACCTGTTGTCGTTATTAATATCAAGCAGAATAATTATTTAAAAATAAAATTAACAATAAAAAAAACATCTTCACGGGGAATCGAACCCGGGTCTACCGCGTGAGAGTCTGGTTTGCTTACTACTCGGCCACCGAGGCTTTGCAAATCGTTTATCTATAACGTCAAATGTATTACAAGTCAAGAAAACATATTTGTATTCTGTGTAAATATTAATTTATTAAAATCGCAGAGCGCTTTCGGATATTAAGCCATCTTCAGTGCTTACCTGCAAGTAAGTAAAAAAGTTGGAAAATATAAAAGAAGTAGATAAAGAATTACTTACTCGTCAGGTAATTTATACAAGAAACTTTGACAACACATTGACGTCATAAATTAAAAATATAGGATAACATTAAAATTAAAATGATCCCCTGTTTAGGGTTTATTATATCTAGATATTGAACGTTATTGAAAATTATGTTAAAATTATTACATACTTTTTGCTTAAAAGGAACTAAAGTTCCTACCGTGTGTCCCGCGACTCGTTCTACCTTTTTTCTCCATAATATTCAACAACTATCTGATCTGAGTCCATTGTTAGGTTAGTTCCAAATGTTGATTCATATGATTCTCATGTTAAAGGATGTCGTGAATAGGAAGTGTATGTCTGTGTCGCCCTCTACCTTTCAAGTGCTCAATAATTTAGTGATGCTGGAGACTTGCCCCATTAAAAATTGCTAAAAGAGTTGAACGTCCACACTACCAACATATTTAAAACGTATTTAAAACATCCCTACAAAGGCGTTTCAAACTTGTCGTAAGAAGGACGTCTTAAAAACGTCCGTTTTACGTACCAGGACGTTTGGACCAAAGTAAGACATAAACTGGACGTCTTTAAGATGTAGTGTGCTGGGATAGTCTCTGCTGCGATATAGTCGACCGTAGGTAATTTTTAATTATTTTTGATTTAGAAAAACTACTCTCTGCGGAAGCAACATGTACTGGAAGGGTGAGTAAAATTCTTATAGCAATAAATGTATTGGGATAGACAAAACTAAGTTTATTCTAGATACTCTAGAATATTCAACAAAGACTTGCATTTATCTTTAACAATTATAAGTAATGATTTCAGCTCTTCATAGATTTCAACGCCATCTATATCACAACTACTGTCATCCTCTAATATTGTGTGAAGGTCCATATAGTTTTTCAATAAATCTTCATTAGAACTTGCACAAAGATTTTTAAAATTATATGTATAAAAATCCAAATGATGACCGATGAATTTCAAATAATTCAAAATCTTTGGTTAAAGGATTCAATTGCACGATTCACAATTAAAAGAAAATAGTTTACTTGATATTTATTTTCTTCGTCAAATATACCCTCATCCATGCTTTTATATTCAAATTGTCTTTTCACTTTCAAGGATCTTTTTTGTGGAAATAAAGGATCAATTCCATTTTCCGCAGCAATCTTCTTCGCCATTTTTAAGCTAGATTCATATCCAGTGTTTCTAAAATGCTTTAACATTTTATCGAGATTGTCCGAATGTGATCCATTTGCAAATCCCTTTGTTGCATAATTTTGCTTACTCTGTAAGGTAAGGTAATTATTCCCTTATCGTGAAAAAGGCACGCTATCGTGGGCCGGCCTAACCGCGAGGCCGTGTGAAGTGCACACTTTGCCCCCCCCCCATATATCCTGCAAGTATACCTATACCTGCTTGAGAGGAGGGCCGTACTAATTTCTACTACCATCATCTAGGGCTACGTTCATGAACTTACTCGGAGTAAGGATAGTTTACTCCGAAGCGTTCATAAATTCACTCTACCAGTATAGAGTATGCTTTTATAAACGTTCAGGAACCTACCCGGAGTAAACTCTGCATACTCCGCTTTTCAATGAAGTATTATATACTTTGACAATTATGACAGTTTGGCTTATACAGTACCTCTGTTCAGATTATTGCTGGTTATTTTTATTGATAAATTGATATTATTTGATTTTGATACATATATCTATTAATAGATATATGGTTACAGTTTATTGCATTGCATATCAATAATGGACTACTATGTGCTATCAATTGGGAAGGATACCATTTTTCTTAAAAATAAGGGTAGGTACCTACATATGCTGTAATATAATACTTTGAAATTTATTAATCAATAATCATTATTCAACATGAGTTAACAACATTGTGTTATGATATTAATATTATTAATATTCAACTTATCCATGGTTTAATCGATGTCCATGGTTGATTAATTTCTATTTTCGAAATGAAAAATATAACCCCAAATTTATATGAAAAGTCCCCTCCCTCCCTCGTATCTTTTGAACGGCTACACTTACATTGATAAAATTTGGAGGGTGAAAAAGTGTTGTAAACTTCTCTACGAATGGTAACAGGTGACGTTATAGTAATAGATGACGTCACAGTGCCACTCTGGCCAATAATTTTAAATAGGACCTTATGGCAAGTGATATCTCGTTTGAAAGGCATTGACATTGGCTACATAGCCATATTAATTTTGTTTGGGTTTAAACTAATTTTGACGGATAAATTGAATAAATACCAAAATTATTATCTCACATTTAAATATTGAAGATTTTTCACTCCGCCTCTGGTTAGTTGACGTTTTTAATTTAATTGAATATTTAATTTTATTATTGTTTAACGAGACGTTTTAGAGTTTACATAGGCAAAATGGTAGGTACTCAAGCCGACAAAGTAGCAGCTATCTTAATAATTGGTGAATCTAGAAAGAATCTCCATGAAGCGGAACGTTTATTTAATGAGAGATACCCAGATCGCCCTATCTCGAGAACTATTTGAGGGAGCTTCTTCACAAGTTTGGAGCAACAGGTAGCGTTCAAGATGCCAAACGATCTGGTCGACCAACATTTAGTGATGATGAAAAAATTGATATAGTTGCTGAAAGGGTAGTAAACCCTACTTCCTATTCAACTAAAGTTGCGTCTACCTGTGAAGTTAGTAAAAGTACAGTACAGAGTGTTGGCTAAATATAAATTTCATCTATACAAGTTAAAAATGGTGCACCACTTTTCGGATGACGACCCCGACAGAAGACTCGAATTCTGTGAGTGTATGACAAATAAAATTAGTCAAAACCCACATTACAGAGAAACAATTTGTTTTAGTGACGAAAGTACTTTTTGCCTCAATGAAAATGTGAATACACAAAATGTAAGGTATTGGAGTGACAGAAATCGTCACACCTTTCGTGAACAACACACCCAATTTCCAGAAAAAGTCAATGTTTGGGCAGGTATTTTGGGAAACCACATAGTTGGTCCTGTTTTCCTAAATTCAAATTTAAGCGGTGAAGTGTATCTGGAGATGTTACAAAATGCAATTGAGCCATTAATTCTTGAAATTCTGGAAGATAATCCAGATGAATTCGGCTATCTGGAAATAACATTTCAACAAGATGGTGCTCCTGCACATTATTATGGTGCAGTAAGATGTTACCTGGATGAAGAATATCGAGGTAGATGGATGTATTACTGTCAGGAAGTAGACGGAGCACATTTCGAACCCTTGCTATAAGAATCCATTGTTGATATTTGATTAATTAAATTAAACAAAAAAATTTCAATAATTTTGGTATTTATTTAATTTATCCGTCAAAATTAATTTAAACTCAAACAAAATTAATATGGCTATGTAGCCAATGTCAATGCCTTTCAAACGAGATATCACTTGCCATAAGGTCCTATTTAAAATTATTGGCCAGAGTGGCACTGTGACGTCATCTATTACTAATCCGTCACCTGTTACCATTCGTAGAGAAGTTTACAACACTTTATTCTCACCCTCCAAATTTTATTAATATAAGTGTAGCCGTTCAAAAGATACGAGGGGGAGGGGACTTTTGAATAGCACTGTATACACAACACAATGACATTTGATTTACCTCCGGCCGGTGTAGCCTCTGATCGGTTACTCCGAGTAACCAACAAACATACTTTTCTAATCACGTGATCATACTCTTCTCTACTCACTGGAGTGAGTTTATGAACGTAGCCTAGAACATCTAGTAACGCGCATTGACGGTCACATTCATTCCTGTATTTGCCAAAATGTAGATAAGTTGCGAAGTACTGTCACGCTTTATACAACACTTGGAAATATTTTTTGATTGTGACGACCTTGAGGGAGAAACAATTATCTGAAATTCTTTAATTCGGTAAAACCCAAACGTCATGCAATGCTATGAATCGAATCTCAGTAGCATTCCATTTCCGAATCGTATCTATATCTCAGTTATTGGTCTGTTCACACATTTCACATTTCACTTTCAGTCTTGTTGGGATCTTTCGGTGAAACATCCAGTATGTGAGTGTTTAAATTTTAGTTCAAAGTGTTAAGCAACGATTTTGTTCATAACGGATACTGGAATACAAGAATATAAAGAAGAAATCGGAATAATAACTGAATTAAATAATAATGTCTGTAAGTATTTTTTTATTATTTTATTCTTTTTTTCAAGTGTGTACCGGCTATATCTTGAATAGGTTTGCCATATAATTTAATTGTTTATAGTCTTCCGATCATTTTAAATAAGTTGCGGTGGTACCTAGGTACGTTCTCCTTCATTTTGTGAATTGATTAGTGGAAATTAGTAGAATAGCAACTGGACAATGGACATGTCGATTTGTATTTTTAAATGCGCTCAAAAAAATTATACAATATTATGTCCCTCGATATGTCCCCCCAAGTTGGTATCATATGGATAACTTTTTTATTATTAATTTTAGGAAGAAAAGTTATTCTTCATGAAAAGTTCTGCATTACATAAAACCTATACAGTCATCATATATCAAATTTTTCAGTCGTATATGAGGCTTGTCAAAAAATATTAGTTTCACTCAAGAGTAAAGTACCTTTAAATTTGACAATATCGAAAAAAAAACTACGATTGAATATGTAATTACATTCATTTAAATTGAAACTTCAGATTATTTTTTTTTCTACTGTTTCTATTTTGAATGAACATTCATCTCTTGTGATTACGAAACACATGGTAATCTTTTAGGTTTTTTAATAATTTTGCATTTAAAACGCGGAATGAGTGCATATCATTTATTTTGCAAATAATAAAATACATTCAAACACTAAGTTATAAAATCAATATCATATTATTGTTAGACACAAACCAATTTAATTTTTTCCGAGGCTGGGTAAACCACTGAAGAAAATAGTGTACAAATTAGAGAAACTACATTGAAAGTACAGAAAATAGGTATTCTACTCTAAAAAATACTAGTATCATTAGAAAATATTCCTGAAAATACATGGAAAATACAGAAAATTTCTGTTAGAACATTTCTTAATCGCATATTTTTTATGAGAATAGAAATATAGGTTTTCTTAAAAAAAATACTTGGACAATACCTGAAAAATACAGAAAATAGTGAATAGATTTTTTATCAGTGTGGTTTGTTCCTCAATTTTCATTTATACTGATGCTTCAACATATCCAACAGTTTTCGATATTGTCAAATTTGAAGGTACTTTACTCTTGGGCAGAACTGATATTTTTTGACAAAACTAATATATACGACTGAAAAATTTGATATTTGATGACTGTATTCTAGGTTTTAGATAATGCAGAGCTTTTTATGAAGAATAACTTTTTTTCCTAAAATTAATAATAAAAAAGTTTTCCATAGGACTCCAACTTAGGGGGACATATTGTAAACGGTGTGTTAGGTGACACTGGCCAATAGCAACTTTCTTATTTGACTACGAAACGAACGTTCAATTTTGCCGGGTAACTGAACAAGTTGTGGCTAAGCCTCTTCCAAGTTCAAGAAACCCTTCGGATTTAACGGAGTTATTAAACAGAAGCTATTGAAAACTACTAATTCGAAAATAAAATTCAAGAGTAAAAAAAAATAACTTATTATCGACACACCAGAGTAGAAATAAAACTAAAATATCACAATTCTAAACAGTATCAATCAAATATAAATGTCCTGTAATTAAATATAAATGTCCTGTAATTGAAAAGACATAAAATCGTACCCTCAATCGAGAGCCGGCGAATATTCAATAAATACCAATTACTTGTTTAGCAATAAATAAAAAAAACAATTTTTCTAGAACAAATCAACTTTTATTAAAAAAAACTAAAACGAGTTTCTACTCGACAACGGTTAATTCAAATGTCGGAAAAAAATAAAGAAAATTAAATTTCTTCACTATTAAAATCTAATTCTTATATTGGAAGAAAATTTTCTTTAAACAAATTACAATATTTTAATATTGCCGGTTATACTCAAAAAGAATTACCAAAGTAAAAGTTTCCACAAAAATTTACAAAATATAAACCGGTACGGAGAGAAAAAAATCAAACTATTTCAAAAGTACGGAATACGGAGGTACGGAAATTGTTGAGTATAGGTACTGTGATTATTAAAAATATTTTACCTTCCTAAATCGGCTTCGGTAAGCACCACTTAACTAACAGAATTGTCTTTTCAAAATTATGAGTTCCGGGAACCGGATCGGTAACAAACTTAACACAATAAAAATAAAACGTTTAACGGTGAGCGGAAGGCTACGAGTTGAGAGCTGAGAACTACGAAATGAGCACCAGCTGAGAGCCACGAAAATTCAGCGCCGAATCCAACTCTTCTCTGCTTTTATATTCTCATTAGTAAAATTTTATTTTGGAACTACAAAAAATTTGTCATATACTAGACGTCTTTCGGAATTAATTCAATTAAATTAAATGGTATATATACCCCATGTCCTTTTTAAATGAAAAATTTTAACTTCGGAAATGACTAAATTTTATGATTCAATAAAAATTTGCGTACCTCCGGACTAATACAAAAAAAATACTATAACTAATATAACGGTAATAATAATAAAAAATTATAATCAATCGGTCACAAAAAGGAATCGGAAAGTAAGTAACGAGTTATTTAAAATCAAGTGGCAAAATAAAAATATGAAACGGAGAAAAAACTTAAATCAGTGTTAAAAAAAATAACTCGTTACAACATGATTGATACATTTCCTATTTAAAAAAAACACAACAATAATTTTTTCTTCTGTATGTTTCTTGTGGCATTACTTATTCTTTTTTCTTATTTTTTGGGAATCAAACCACATTATTATCATAGTCCAGCTATTTAAGGTTTTATCTGTGGAAAAATTCCTGTCTGAGTTAAAAAATAATATACAGAGTTCGGCAAAAGTCCGGGACCGGACAAATATCTCAGAAAATACTTATCAATTTTTCGGAAAATATTTTCAAACCACAAATTTTACTCCAACTTAAACTATAATTTGAAATTATTTTGAAATATACAGGGTGTTTCAATAAAGTGTGGCGTATCAAAGCTATATTTTTTTATGGAACACCCTATATTTTATTGCATTTTCTGATTGCCCCTAAAAAATAAAAGGCTTCTTTGTAATGGTTCCCTATACCTAAATACAAAGGGTTCCGAGTTTTAAAATGTGAACATTTCGAAAAAAAATAATAACTCATTGATATAACAAATTCTAGCAAATTTTCTTTTACATCTAAATAGTTGGACATTCGTTGAATGTATTCCACGATTGAATACTGAATATCTTTTTACAGGGTGTTCAGAATTCTCAGCTTCCTTATTAGATCATTCAATGTGCAGTATCAGGCTTATTTTAAATGGAACACCCTGTATTTTAATACTTCATCATGTTCAAAAAATGTCGTCTTTCGAATGGTATGAGGGTGTCCTATACCTAGATATTATATTTTTTTGCAATTTACAATTTTGTTAAATTGTATGCTAAATCGATTTTAAAACATCTGCAATTCTGTCTTAAATTTCAAACTAATGATCTTGGCATAGTTGTTGTCAGTTTTGCAAGGGAGGAAGCCGCACGTGTTTTGATCGGACCAGAACCTACAATTGGCATCTCAATAAGTTTTGCCAAACAAACACTAAATACCTGGACAGCAAGAAGAGCTTTAGACTTTTGGCATAATGTACCAGGATTGGTTCATTCAAAGGCTTTTATACATTCTTCGAAGAATGTCTCCAAATAAATGTTAGACTACAGCAGGTATGACCTACGTTGTCTAACAGGCCTTTTAACAGGACACTGTCATCTGAATCATCATATGCTGAAACTTGGACTGTCGGAAGATCCGATTTGCCGTCTTTGTCTGGAAGCAGAGCATATAATTTGTGCCTGCCCCGCCGCGGCTCGAATCAGGTATCTGATGTTTTGCAGGGTCTCCCTCTCGCCCTCGGACCAGAAATATCATTCACCAAATAAACTAATCGGCTTTGTTAAGAAGCTGAATTTGTTTGGTGAAATCTGAATAGGTGTGAGCCACCATAGACTCTTGCCAGTCGCAGTGGAGGGCCTTATAGGCCCACTCACCACAAACCTAACCTAACCCAGGTGTATTGAAAGAGGGGGTGGATATTATGTCGAAGCATTAGTATGAATATATTGAATATATTTTATTTTGCAAAATAAATGACTATGTATTTATTACGCGTTTTAATTGCAAAATTATCAGGAAACATCGATAAACTAAAAGGTTATCAAGTGCTTCGTAATCTTAAGAAATAAATATTCATTCAAAATAAATATATTAGTAAAAAATTAAATCTGAAGTTTTAATTTAAATGAATGTTATCACATATTAGTTTTTAATTCTGATTACATTTTTTCAGTAACATTTTTCGATATTGTCAAATTCAAAGATACTTTACTCTTGAGTAACACTCTTATTTTTTTATTTTTTGACAAACCTCGTATACGATTGAAAAATTTGAGATTTGATGACTGTATTCAAGGTTTTAGATAATGCAAAACTTTTTATGAAAACTTTTTTTCCTCAAATTAATAATAAAAAAGATTTTCATATGATTCCAGCTTAAGGGGACATATTGTATATAGTTTTGCTATTGATGACATAGTACATTTTTAACATTTACAATTAGAATATACATATTACCGAAGTGAACTTGAACGATATCAGGTGGACTGACCGGAGTTCAAGTGAATACATTTTCATGTAAACTAAGAAGTAAATATATGTTTACGTGTAATCGCTGGAACTCACCCTGTATACTCGATCTGTGCCTCACCCTGTAGATGCAGGTTCGCCCGAGGTTCTCAGCGGTTATCTCACAGTATACCAAAACTTGGTATAGTGTGTTTATCTTCTACCCCTTTGAATGTTTAGTGGAGTGCTTATCGCATGAACGCTTGAAAGGGGGATGTGTTGTTTTTAAGATTATTAGATTATAATTATTTTGTATGCCGTCGTGAAATATAGTTCTTGAGTTGAGTTACCGACTTTCTTTCAAACAGTTTTATAACAATTCTTTTATTTAAAATAAAAATAGATTACCTACATACGTGAAAATAAAAAGAAAAGTATCAACCACTAATGACAACTTAATAAGTGTTCTAATAACGATAGCCCCTAAATTATTAAACATTTACCAGCATTCGGATTATGAGCCAAGGAGTAGGTAAATTTATATGACAAATATCCCAGTTGAAAACTGACTGTGCCATCTAGTAATAGTATATTCTTCAACGAGTGCAGAACGATGGCTATTATTCACGCGGATGAAGTTTCCAAATCCAGCGAGCGCAGCGAGTGAGTAGTCTAAAACCTAGAATACAGTCATCAAATATAAAATTTTTCAGTCGTATACGAGGTTTGTCGAAAAATAAGAGTTTCAGTCAAGAGTAAAGTACCTTTAAATTTGACAATATCGAAAAATGTTACTGAAAAAAGTTAATCAGAATTAAAAACTACGTTTTGAGTATGTAATAACATTCATTTAAATTGAAACTTCAGATTTCATTTTTTACTAATATTTTTATATTGAATTAATCTTTATTTCTTGTGATTACGAAACACATGATAACCTTTTAGTTTATCGATGTTTCCTGATAATTTTGCAATTAAAAAGCGTAATAAATACATAGTCATTTATTTTGCAAAATAAAATATATTCAAATACTAAGTTATAATATTATTAGGAACAAACCATTTTAATTTTCACTTATACTAATGCTTCGACATAATATCCACCCCCTCTTTCAATACACCTAGGATAGGTTAGGTTTGTGGTGAGTGGGTCTATAAGGCCCTCCACTGCGACTGGCAAGAGTCTATTGTGGCTCACACCTATTCAGATTTCACCAAACAAATTCAGCTTCTTAACAAAGCCGATTAGTTCATTTTGTGAATGATATTTCAGATCCGAGGGCGAGAGAGAGACCCTGCCAAACATCAGATACCTGATTCGAGCCGCGGCGGGGCAGGCACAAGTTATATGCTCTGCTGTTTCATCATCTTCCAGGCAAAGACGGCAAGTCGGATCTTCCGACAGTCCAAGTTTCAGCATATGATGATTCAGATGACAGAGGCCTTTTAGACAACGTAGGTCATACCTGCTGTAGTCTAATATTGGTTTGGAGACATTCTTCGAAGGATGAACCAATCCTGGTGCATTATGCCAGAAGTCTAAACCTCTTCTTGCTGTCCAGGTATTTAGTGTTTGTTTCGCAAAACTCATTGAGATGCCAATTGTAGGTTCTGGTCCGATCGAAACACGTGCGGCTCCCTCCCTTGCAAGAGAGTCTGCCTTCTCGTTTCCTTCCATGCCAGAATGGCCAGGGATCCAGACCAGCAGTAATACACCTAATCGTTTTATTGGAAAATTGAAGTAACACATTCCACATTCCAATCTGATTTTTGGTTGTCATAGCTACGTTTGTTTTCTGAAATTCTAGTATGGTGAATTAAAAGTCCTTTTGTACTTTTCTATTTATTTAAAAAAAAACTCTTACTATGCAAATACTGCCTTGGTAGATAAACAACTATTACCGTAAACATCGAGTTGATGTTTCAGCACAAAGTATAATTATAATATTCTACCTATATTATTGGAAGACCATCTATAAGTAATTTATCATATTTTTGAATAAAGTCACGTACCGATAATACTCGTGTCTATGTTTATTAAATAATCTAAATATATTGTTATTTAATTGTTAAGTCACTTGTGTGAAGATAGCGTCGGGTGCTGGCGCTTAGAGCCAGCGTCCTATCCCCACCACTAAGCCAATTTCACTCCATCCAACTTCAATTTAATGAAAGCTTTAACAGTAGGTACCTACCTAATATTCGGAAATACGCTTAACGACACAAGGTTTAAATCGAAAATATGGAAGTACCTATATATTATTACTCGTATTTCGACGAAGAGTGTGATTAAAACAGAGTTTCCTAACAAAAAAAAACAATAAGTTCCGTGTATAAAATCTTTGCAATCAGTTCGGGACAGTGATATTTACATGGAAGTATCTACAAAATCTAAACTCTCGATGGGCAAAATACCAGGTTGTCACAAAAGTTAGTTTTCTCAAAA
>CAJUYH010005440.1:7428-23280 GCA_910591685.1 Galerucella tenella | reverse complement strand
ACCAATCATACATATAAACGAACTTCTAACCTCCTTTTTGTCTGCGTCTTTCATTTTAGGGACTACGATTTTTTTGTTTGATTTTTTCGTTTTAGATTTTATTTTTCTTTGTTTACGACTATGTTTAGCCCTGAGGCAATTTTGGTAGCTATTCATGGTCCACAAACAGTACGAGATTCATCTAATGACAGGAGTGACTACAACATAACCTCATAACATGATTAATCTTTCTCGTCGGTCAAAATATTCCGAGCAAACAGATTCACATCGGACTGATCTGAGCGGCATAACCGAACAGCTCAGATTTACCTCCCCTACCTCTAGATGTAATAAACGAACGATTCAGACTGAAAAGATCAATCGGACGCAATTAACGAACGCAGCTAATATCAAGAAGTTGATAAAAACCTTTGTTACTTCAAATGGTGTTTTTATAAGAGATTACAAAACTAACATAGAAAATAATATGTAATAATAGCCCAAAGAATCATGATTTATCTCAACAGGAAGTTAGGTATTTTATAGAACTAGACAATATAGTAGATAACAGTAATGTTATAGAGGTAGAAGTTGTAGGTGAAAATATGTATTACAAATGAAAGTGAGACTGAAGTTTCAGATGTAGAAAGAGATATTTATAAAAAAATATATGTCACTAATTCAGGTAGACTTTCCAAGCCACCTACCAGATTTGAATAATCCGTTTTAGTTTTTAGGAATTGGTTTTTTTTAGTTTTTAGGAATTGTTCTTTATTTTTCCATGTATTTGTTTTTATTTTTTTTAAGATTGAATTATGTTCTTTAAAAGGGGGATGTGAAATAGTACAATTGGTACTGTGAGGTAGTAAAATTGGTACCAACTGAACGTGCCTGAGAAGTCAATAATGACAGGGACAGCTCTAGTGCAGATGCCAATATGTCAAGAAGTTAATAAAAACCTTTGTTACTTCAAATAGTGTTTTTATAAAAAATTACAAAACTAACATAGAAAATAATATGTAATAATAGCCCTAAGAATCATGATTTATTTCAACAGGAAGTTAGGTATTTTATAGAACTAGACAATATAGTAGATAACAGTAATGTTATAAAGGTAGAAGTTGTAAGTGAAAATATTACAAATGAAAGTGAGTCTGAAGTTTCAGATGTAGAAAGAGATATTTATAAAAAAATATATGTCACTAATTCAGGTAGACTTTACAAGCCACCTACCTGATTTGAATAATCCGTTTTAGTTTTTAGGAATTGTTTTTTTTTAGTTTTTAGGAATTGTTTTTTTTCCATGTATTTGTTTTTATTTCTTTAAGATTGAATTATGTTCTTAAAAAGGAGGATGTAAGGTAGTACAATTGGTACCAACTGAACGTGCCTGAGAAGTCAATAATGACTGGGACAGCTCTAGTGCAGATGCCAATATGTCAAGAAGTTAATAAAAACCTTTGTCCACGACCACCTAATAATAAGTCGATATTTTACCTCCTAACAAAAGGTATATGGTACCCATATATCTACTAGAGTGAATTATGGTTCATAATACACTGGAGTGTATTATGGTTCATAATTCACGACTAGAGAAGGGTGTACAGTATGAAATAAACTTTTAAATCTGTGTATTTTGTTCAGGAAATTTGTTTCTGAAATATATCGTATCGATAAAATATCGAAATCTTTAGTATTGATACTTTTCATAACAACATTTTCTAGTATTAAGTATTTCAAAACAATATATTTATAACCGTACGTTGTATTGATACTTTACACGGTGTCGCCCATCTCTATATATTATGTCAAATTATTTAATTTTGACGTTAGTTATACCAAGTTGTTACGAACTTGCTATATTACCGCAACGATGAATTCATTGAGTTCGGATAGTGGAAATGAACGTTCTTGTACACCAACTGAAATAAAAAAAGGTAAAACGTGTCGCGGGACACACGGTAGGAACTTTAGTTCCTTTTAAGCAAAAATTATGTAATACATCTGACGTTATAGATAAACGATTTGCATATTCTTTGGTGGTTGAGTAGTAAGCATACCAGACTCTCACGCAGTAGACCCGGGTTAAATTCCCCTTGAGGAAGATTTGTTTTATTGTTAATTTTATTTTTGAATAATTCATGAGGGAGTCCGACTGGCAACATCTACTAATAACAGCATCGTATATTTAAAAAATAAAACCGTAGCATTATACAAATTGGACATTCAAGAACTGTACGTTTACCACAAAATTAGTGGAAACATAAAATTGAATTGTAAAATGTTTAATTTGAAGTTATATTACAGTTTATAGAAATTTTTATTTTCTAGATTTTTTCTTAAGTGGGTCGTAGAAAAAATATGCTGTTCGACTCGTGTGGATTGTCCATATCGCACTTGAACGATTAAGCACTCCGCCTACGGCGTCGTGCTCAAACTTCGTCCTCGTGCGATATGACCATCATATCCACACTAGTTGCACAAACTATCTACCATTTCTTTCAAAATATGCCCTTTTACATTTAAAAACAACCTGCCAAATGTCAAATCAATTTATCCATCCATTTTAAAGTTATCGAATTAAGACATTCAAGTTTTCAAAATTTCAACACCCTGTATTTCGAAAAGTAAATGTGCTAGACCCCTTAATCGCGCAAAAAAAATTATGGAAATAATAGTAAAAAACAAATTCAAGTAGATCATCAGCACTGCGAATACCAGCTTTGCATAGAATTTCAATATAGCATCGGTGGTTCAGTGGTAGAATGCTCGCATTGCACGCGGGCGGCCCGGGTTCGAATCCGGGCAGGAGCATATTTATTATTATGAATAGCTGCTTCGTAAACGAGAGAGAGACTGAGGAGGCACAAGCACACAAAAGCAAGGCACATAACGAAGCAATGTAACATAACGCAGCGTAACGTAACGCGTAACGGTCAGATCTTTTGCGTCGCGACCCCTGGTTGCTCAAACATAACCTGGCGTAAAGAACTAAAGTTCCAAAAAAGCGGCGTAATTAACGACTTCTGCTGCCAGAAAAATCGAAAGATAACTATATGTTTACATATTATAACTTCATGAACTGGAGGTTAGTTGACTTTTATTTAATAAAGAAATCAAGGGTCGTGGACAAAGTATAATGAATAGTATAGTGAATAATGGCTATCATAAATTGCTCGTTTAATAATATACTATTGTTACTTCAAATAATGTTTTTATAAGAAATTACAAAACTAACATTTAGATATAGGAAAGCATACATAAATTTGCCTTATTTTTTACCCGTGAATGCATCAAAATAGAAAAAACCGGGTGGTTCTATTTAAAAAAATAAAGAAATTTGATATTTATGAAGTTAAACTTTGAACACTTTCTATACACAACCTATATAAAATGAAAAAAATTTCAACATAGATTCAAATACGTCTGACCTTGCTAAAATCAACCGAACAGAAACCATTTTCATGTCTTCAAGGGTATCCTCGTAAAAAAATAATTTACAAGGATCTGCAACGGTCAAATTTTTTACAAAAAGATCAATAACTCAAAAAGTATGCATTTTTCGAAAAAAGTTTTCAGACAATACTCTACTGAAATTTTACGTAGATTTTAAAAATGTGATAATTTACAGGATGTTCTACTTAAAATAACAAAGTTGCAGTCGACTTTCGGTAGAACCGGAAATCTGCCATCTTTGAAAATATTTTAGTTAAAAAGATCGTTTACAAAAGCCCAAACGTAGAAATTTTCAAGATTTTACTATAAGTATTTTGCCATATAGATAGTTTTAACTCGTCGTGGGACACCCTATATATATCAGATTACTTGGGAAACACCCTTAAATTATATTTAAAACTTTGATTTATTTCCATTCTTGTCTCTTCAGCATTTAGTTGAGATCCTTTTTATCCTTGGCTATCTTATTTTCCATTTCCCAAGGATATACCATACTATAGAGAGAGGTTTAATAGTGAAAGTGTGAACATTGTACCTGACATTTCTGTTAATTACAGCAACTGTTTAGATAATAGTAGTCTGTTTAAGATGGCTTTTGATAAGCTCCATGATAAGCTCATTAGACATGTTATATCCACAAAATTTTACACCTAAAAGATGCGAGTTGGGAACAACCTAAGACAAACGTTACTTCAAGTCACTCTCTATTATTTTACGAAAGGTTATAAAAATATTTTGGTGTACACATTTTTCTATAGTGTGACCCATTTTGTTTGGAAGCATCCCTGTAAAATCCGCATTTCTCAACCGATTTGATTTAATTTTTTTTGTTAGATTCAGTATTGAAAACTGTATCTTGGCACAAATTTTCATAGGTTAATTACTATTTTCAAGGCCCTCTATGTTAATTTTTCTTTGTCAAAAAAGACAAAAGTACATTAGGCATTTTTTTTCTCAAACATACCTATACCACAATATAGTAACGAACCAGTAATACTCTTATAAATTTCATTCATAAATTGCCAGAGGTTTTGATGACCTTGAGCGGACCGCTTCACGATTCATTTTACCATAGGCGTAGGTGGCATAAGTTTTAAAATGACTTGAACGTGTTAAATGTTTTTTCTTAAATATTGTAGAACAGTACACTGATGAGTGAATAAAACAATAGTCTTATACAAAATATTTATTGGTTTTTCCATATTACAATTTTCATCTTGTTATGATTTTTAAAATTTTTATTGACAAATAATGTGTAATAAAGTCGTACCCTGAAGAAAAGTTTTATTAAATATTTTATTGGAAAATCAACACAAGGATCTACAAACTCTGTTGTTTGACTAATATTTATAAGTGATTCAACAATATTATATTCCGTAGGAACTTTCTCAAAATTCATTTGGAATAATGTTTCTAATAATGAGATGTATTGTACAAAATTTTCATGCGGCATATTCAAGTTTCCATAAGTATCCTTATTCGTATTTTCATAAGCTCTAAGGTAACAGTATTAAGACGAATCGTCTAAATTCTGATACGCTTGTGAATACGTCTCATATACGCTGCATGTATGAATTTCTAAATATTTTTTTAATTAAATAACTACAACTGTAGCGAACAAAATCCAATAAATCATTTGTCTAAAGTCTTCAGGCATTGATGAAAGAACTATTGTATAGAGTTTCTATTTTTGGCATCAAGTCAGACCTATCGCATGCTTCAAGCCAAACTTTAGCTCTGAAACAAAAACAACAAATTAAATCAATGCATGAAACTAAGGCTCATAAATGTAGTATGAAGATCAAATAATAAAGTATTATACTTTTCGTATGAAAATACAAACAGTTTCTCACTCTTCTGAATCCTTTGGGAAACGGTAAACTTTTTCATCACAATTATAATATTTATTGTTACATCAACGAACTACACACACACTACCCGTTTTCTTATTTTTAATGGTATCCATTGCAAAAAAATGCTTATAAACTATAAAAATAATACCAAAACCCCGTAAAAATATAAGCTGTAATAAATAATTTTATTCGCAAATTCACCACTGGCACTTTGGTTGGATCGCAGCACAGCACTGGCCGCCGGATGAGATACTCATCCGAACGACGTTGTAGGTCACAGAGAGCTCGGCAGTGTAACGTCACGAGATAACATACTGGTTCGTTCCTATACTGTGCCTATACCACTGGATTCAGAATCACCACAAATGTAAACTAGCAAAATTTTATAAGAAAAATTATCATTAATGACAAAAGGTCTGTTCTCACAAGCATCACAGACAGTCTTTAACAATCCGGATTCGGCGCAAAGACTCTAAAGTGTTCTCGGGAGAACGTTTCATGGTCTTTGCGCCGAATCCGGATTGTCAAAGACTGTCTGTGATGCTTGTGAGAACAGACCTAAAAATACAAGATGAATTTGGAAAAAGTGGTATTTTCGTTAATTTCTTACGTAGAATGTAGACAAATTTTTGAAATGGCACCATGGTAAACAAAAAAAAAGACTTGAAAATTTGAAGCCGATAACTTAACCTGTTTTGGAGTTATAGCTTCTGAAAGTAATGTAAAATTGTGCTTAATAATTTGGATTGTCGGCATTGTAGTCTATGACAATACGGTCATTAAAATTTCTTGCCAGCAATTTTTTTTAAATACGTTTGGTCACTGCTTCAGTCTCAATAAATACTTTTTTTTTATTTTGTGCACTACAAAGCAAATACGGCGATCTGGATGTCTCCGATAAACTATTTCTATTACTTCTCGTTCACTTCTGTCATTGTAACCACAAAAAAGTACAATTTCAACTTAGTTTTGAATAGTTAGATAGTTGAATATTTGGAACATTCAGTACTTACTATTTCATAAAAATGTTACTGACTGACATAAATAAAATTTCAAAATCAAAGCCTACTTACGACTCGTTGATTTCATTTTGTTAATAAATGAAATTATCAAGCACAATTTTACAGAAGCTATAACTCCAGAACGGGTTAAGTTATCGGCTTCGAATTTTCACTGTGCGATATGTTTGAGTCCTTGTTTTTGTTTACCATGTTGCCATTTTCAAAATTGGTCTACATTATACGTGAAATATTACTGAAAATACCACTTTTTCCAAATTCATGTTGTAATAACTTTGTCGTTAATTAAAATTTTTTCTCATAGAATTTTGGTAGTTCACATTTGTGATGATTCTGAATCCAGTGGTAAAGTCATATTTGAGAAAAAAACTTGCCTAATGTACTTTTGTCTTTTTTGACAAAAAAAAAATTAACATAAAGGGCTTTGAAAATAGTAATTAAGCCATGAAAATGTGTGCCTGAATCTAACAAAAAAAAATTAAAACAAAATCGGTTGAAAAATGCGGATTTTACGGAGGTGTTTCCAAACAAAATGGATCACACTGTATGTAAAGTGTTGCTGCTATGTTTGTAGCTTATGTACATATACAGTTGGTCACTTACTCTCACATATCACTATCGATTTTGTGGATTAAAGTGGAAAGCTCCAAGATTCATTATGAATGTGGTATTAATATTGGGTAGAAATAAAGCTCAAGAGCTTTTGCTGCATAGTTTGTTGAGTATTTAGTAAAATGCCGGATATTTCACGATAACTTTATGTGAAATTGGAGGAGAGTCGATTTATTTTGATTAAAAATAAGATTGAAAATGTAACATTGATACATTTCAATTGAAAAATGCGGTTAGACTGTCCAAACTTTAAAGAGAAATTATTTATTGCCCTACGTTGGGCGCCAATTCAAAAGCATTTAAATATTTCATAACAAACACATTTATGATTATAGAAATGAAAATTACAATTGAAAACGCTTGGTTGGATAAAATTTTGGCAATATTCCATGACAGAAAATAAAGGAAAGGCGGTAGATTTTCTCTGAACGTACACATATCACGAAACTAATATGTCAAGCTTAACAGAGAGTGCACGAGGCCAACTGTTCATTATCACTAAACACCACAGTCCATAGAGGACACCATATGGCCTGATATATATAGCGACTTTCAGATGGAAAATACTCATACCTACACTTAAAATTAATTAAACCAAAGTTACATTGTATATCTTCTGAATTTATCACTTGGTTCTCGGCTGTAACTCGTCATGTAGCCGCTTGGCGCGCTGCTGTTACCACTTCCACTTAGATTTAATTACAATTATAATAATTGTGATATAGAACTTCATCTCTGGTAAGATGTCAGAGCGAACGACGGCCGTAATTTAGGAGACCTAGTGAAAAGGGTTTCAAATTAAAAGATATATGGCATTACAGTAATGGAAAGATTGTTGTAGTTTGTTTTTGGAAATTCTATTTTTTCAATTTTTTCGACCCTCGTATCGTTTGTCAGCGAATTTTGAATATGGAATTCGAATGACTATTATATTATCAACCTTTGATATAAATTTAAACGCGAGACAACGATATATGGCATTACAGTGATAAAAAGAATGTTGTAGTTTTTTTTGGAAAATTCTTATTTTTCAATTTTTTCGACCCTCGTATCGTTTGTCAGCGAATTTTGAATATGGAATTCGAAAAACTATTATATTATCAACCTTTGATATAAATTTTATGGCGAGACAACGATATATGGCATTACGGTGATAAAAAGAATGTTGTAGTTTTTTTTGAAAATTCTTATTTTTCAATTTTATCGACGCTCGTATCGTTTGTCAGCGAATTTTGAATATGGAATTCGAAAGAATATTATATTATCAACCTTTGATATGAATTTAAACGCGAGACAACGATATGTGGCATTACGGTGATAAAAAGAATTTTGTAGATTTTTTTTTGAAAATTCTTATTTTTCAATTTTTTCGACCCTCGTATCGTTTGTCAGCGAGTTTTGAATATGGAATTTGAAAGACTATTATATTATTAACCTTTGTTTGAAATTTAAACGCGAGACATCGTTATATGGCATTACGGTGATAAAAAGAATGTTGTAGTTTTTTTTTGAAAATTATTATTTTCCAATTTCTTCGACCCTCGTATCGTTTTTCAGCGAATTTTGAATATGAAATTCAAAGAAGTATCATATTATCAACATTTGTTCGAAATTAAAACGCGGGACATGGATATATGGCATTACAGTGATAAAAACAATGTTTTAGTTTTTTTTGGAAAATTCTCATTTTCCAATTTTTACGACCCTCGTATCGTTTGTCAGCGAATTTTGAATATGGAATTCGAAAGACTATTATATTATCAACCTTTCAGTGAAATTTTAACGCGAGACAATGATATATGGCATAAGAGTGATAAAAAGAATGTTGTCGTTTTTTTTTTGAAAATTCCTATCTTTCAATATTTACCACCCTCGTATCATTTGTCAGCGAATTTAGAATATGGAATTCGACAGACTTTGAAAATATACTATCAGATTTTTTAACAGCGTATTTCTTCAGTTGCTCTTGTTGATATGAGCTACTACATAATATAAACAATACTTAGTTCCAAATCAGGATACTTAGTGTGTTACAACATATGTATACAACTCGTGCCAACGTATATGTGTAGTACAAACATTTTTATATAATAAGAAACCTGATTTCCAGCAATTTCATTGAAACCCCTCCAGCTGGTTATCCATTTTCCAGTGTTATAACAGCTGGTAGATAACTACGTCTATCAATGGATTGGAATTTTAGAAATTCTTGCAGTGAAATGTATGAAAAGTGTTTTTATAATGGCTAACGAAGCAACGTCCGTTTTAAACAATAAACTATAGTTGAAAATCGCTGAAATATCTGGAATATGGAAGGCGGCGCCATTATTTGAAATGGCATTGTATTTAGGGTATCCAATAGAATGATCTTTCTTTTTTTTCATAATTTTTTTAGTAGCCAGTATCAAAAACTCGTAATGGGGAGTATGCGTGCAATAAACGATCGCCAGCAGAGAAACAATGAAAAAAATAATCTAAGTGGAAATAAAACTTCCTAAAAGCCAATGGAGGCATAATTAAATGTAAAATACGAAAAAAAATCTTTTGTAGAAAGCTTGCAGTGCATGAAATATGTTTGAAATCGGATATCCACAATCTAACGCTTTGGAAAAAAAATTTCAAAAAATACTGACCGCTCAACTAAGAAGCAACAAGTACTTCCCGGTCTATAGGCCCCAACGGCTATTGAATTACACTTCAAAGTCAAACGGGTCTGGTATATCTTCTTTAAATGTACATGGTGATTCACGCATGTATGCCATAGTCGGTGTTGTTTTTTTATTGAAACACCCTGTATATTTGCATATTTTAGAAATCCTCTTAATGAACCGATTCCAACAAACTAAATGATGTATGGTCAATTATAAATTATACAGGGTGATATTTATATTTTTACAGTTATTAAACACATACATGAAATACCTCTTGTATTTAATTATCTTATGTGTCATGTGTATTTAGTTTGTCCATTAGTTCTAAAGAAAGTCAACGTAATTTAACATATAATTGTAATTTTTGACGTGGTTGGTAATTTCTTGAAGATATAATTATATTGTCAGTAAATAATTACATTATCATGTTTTCATTATGTATTTTTATATCAATCGATTAACCAGAACCAAGTAATTGGAACTTTAGTTCTTTACGCCAGGTTATGTTTGAGCGACCAGGGGTCGCGACGCAAAATATCTGACCGTTACGCGTTACGTTACGCTACGTTATGTTACATTGCTTCGTTATGTGCCTTGCTTTTGCGTGCTTGTGCCTCCTTAGTCTCTCTCTCTCGTTTACGAAGCAGCGATTCATAATAATAAATATGCTCCTACCCGGATTCGAACCCGGGCCGCCCGCGTGCAATGCGAGCATTCTAACCACTGAACCACCGATGCTATATTCAAATTCTATGCAAAGCTGGTATTCGCAGTGCTAGTGATCTACTTGAATTTGTTCGGATAAATTTTTACTATTATTTCCATAATTTTTTGCGCGATTAAGGGGTCTAGCTACTTTTCGAAATACAGGGTGTTGAAATTTTGAAAACTTGAATGTTTTAATTCGATAACTTTAAAATGGATGGATAAATTGATTTGACATTTGGCAGGTAGTTTTTAAATGTAAAAGGGCATATTTTGAAAGAAATTGTAGTTTGTGCAACTAGTGTGGATATGATGGCCATATCGCACGAGGACGAAGATGGAGCACGACGCCGTAGGCGGAATGCTCAATCGTTCAAGTGCGATATGGACAATCCACACGAGTCGAGCAGCATATTTTTTCTACGACCCACTTAGGAAAAATCTAGAAAATTAAAATTTCTATAAACTGTAATATAACTTCAAATTAAAAATTTAACAATTCAATTTCATGTTTCCACTAATTTTGTGGTAAACGAATGTCCAATTTGTATAATGCTACGGTTTCCTTTTTTAAATATACGATGCTGTTATAAGTAGATGTTGCCAGTCGGACTCCCTCATGGAGGGTACCGTACCATTATCTATAATAATGAATATTCTGCTAAATATTTCAAACGTCTACCTGTTGTCGTTATTAATATCAAGCAGAATGATTATTTAAAAATAAAATTAACAATAAAAAAAAATTCCTCACGGGGAATCGAACCCGGGTTTACCGCGTGAGAGTCTGGTGTGCTTACTACTCAACCACCAAAGAATATGTAAATTGTTTATCTATAACGTCAGATGTATTACATAACTTTTGCTTAAAAGGAACTAAAGTTTCTACCGTGTGTCCCGCGACACGTTCTACCTTTTTTTATGTAAATATAGAAATACAGTACAATTTGTAAATTGACAAAAAAAGGTTGTTATTCACTTGATTTGTTCTTTCACCATCATTATCACTAATTTTACCTTGAATGCAATAATAATAATAATAAGTTTATTCATCATCATAAAACATTACAAAATAATTATAGAAACAAGATTACAAAGCCAAAATAAAATAATTTTATGAGTCTAATTTGATATCTGGCTGACAAACAAACCGATTTACCCACTAAGGCAATGCCTGAGTGTGGGGAAACTAAGGCATGGTTAGCTCGGAGTTCGTAACAGTAAGTACATACAATGAGTGAAACAAATAGTGTTAAATAAAAAAACAAAACAGATAAGAAAAGTGACAGATATAATTTGAATATGTAAAAATTTTAGAGATTATGAATTAAAAACATTATATAAAAAGACTAAAACTAAACTAGGACCAAAATTAATATATTTAATAATATTACATTACAATATTTTCAACTCCTTTGATTTTAATGCAATGAAATAAATGCTCAAAATGTTCTCCACCTAGTTGTTGGCAATAGCACAGTCTCCTATAGAACTCCTCCTTAACTTTGTTTAAGGTTTAAGGAGAAATATTCCGTATTTCTGTAGTTATCCTGTCTTTGAGGTCTACAATGCTAGTTGGTTGTGTTGCATATACTTTGTTCTTGAGATAACCCCACAAAAGAAATCTAACGGCGTAAGGTTCGACGATCTTGCTGGCCACTCAATAGTACCTCTTCGTCCAATCCATTTATTGGGGAAGATTCCATCTAAATAAGTTCTTACCATCAAAGCATAATGGGGTGTTGCTCCGTCTTGCTGGAACCAAACATTTTCATTCGGTAAGCAAGGATCTATTGCGTTGAGATATAAGTTTTCCAACGCAGGAGCAACTCCATTTTTAAGCATATTTAAATATTTTTCAGCTGTCAAATTTCCATCTATAAATATAAGACCAAACGTTCACCTTTTGAGGGTACTGAGTATGTGTCCCACGCATCCAATTAGGATTCTCTGCTGACCAATATCTACAGTTCTGTCGGTTTACCTCTCCATTTAATGTGAATGTTGATTCGTCTAAAAAAAGAATGGTACCAAGAGCTATCTCATTTCTGTTCAGCTTATTCATCAATCTTTCGCAGAAATCCATTCTACGATCTGGATCGTCTTCTGTTAACTCCTGCAAAAAAGTTAATTTGTAGGGATGAAGTTTTTTTTTATGAAGACATCTTAGAACAGTTGTATGACTAACATTATTTTCACGGGCAATTTGACGTGTACTTGAAGTTGAATTCTCTTCGACCCTCAACAAAATATCCACTTTCACATCATCTTCAACGAAGTGTGGTTTTCTTTTCAATGGTTTGACATGTCCAAGTTCTTTGAATTGTGCATGAATTTTGGAAACAGTACTTTGTGAAATATTAGGCAATTCGAGATACCTGTGATTAAATAAGTTTGCCACTTCAACTTGACTTCTGCAGTTATCCCCGTACCCGATCATCATTAAAATCTCAATTCGGTGAGTCTAAGTTAAATATTTCATTGTTATGTCGACGAGGAAGAAGTGTTTGACAAAGATTTTACTTTTTCAGTATAAACTGTCAACACATCAATACCTGACAAAATAGAAAACAATCCACATTATTTACCGATTTTGTCTAATTATTGGCGTTTTTAGGTATTTATGATAAAATTCATGGGCGTAGCAGGGTTTGTTTAATATACAAATACGTCTAATAATTAGTTAGTCTAGATTTCTGATAAATCCGTATTTAGCTAATTTAAAAAAGTAACAATATTTCAAGTGTAATAAATTATTAATTTCAAAATTACACCCTGTATAATTCATAATTGACCATACATTATTTAGTTTGTTGTAATCGATTCATTTGGAGGATTTAAGAAATATGCAAATATACAGGGTGTTTCATTAAAAAAAAACACCGACTATGGCATACTTGCGTGAATCACCCTGTTCATTTAAATTCATGTTTACACAACGCACAACCATTGACTAATAAATAGCAAAGATACGCAACGCATACGAGCGAAACGTGTCCTCCCATGGCTACGACATGTAGATGGCAGCACCTCCGAATATGGCTTTGAGATTTCAGTCGCTTCGATATCTCCGTTGGGTGTAGGTCGTGGCACTGCTCTCTCGTTCAATGAACGCACGGAAGATCAGTAGCGTACTTTACAAAGATTCTCGTGTCTGTAGAGTTACGAAACTTGCCATTAATTCATTATGTGCATAATTTTTAATAAATAAAATGAGAAAAGTTGGTTAATAATAATTTATTGCAGACGCGAACCTAAGTAAACATGTAAAAACACTTAATTTTAACGATAAAATAGAAAAATAGCGAAGTACTCTAAGGGGACATTAACGCCCAAGATGTATTTAATAACAGAAAATAATTGAATAAATCAATATTTCACTTAAACCAATATAATTGATAATTAATCTATATATTATATAAAGAAGTTGTGTTAGTTACACTATTTATAACTCAAGAACGGCTGAACCGATTTGGCTGAAAATTGGTATGGACGTAGCTTGGAACCGAGACACAGACATAGGATACTTTTGGTTCCGGTAGGTGGCGCTGCAATCGGGTTCGTACTGAACAACTCCTGAACGGGTAGGCCGATTTAGATGAAATTGTATTATAACAATTAAGATAGACATAACACAATATAGCCGATAGATATGAAAAGCAATGTTCAGGAGATATTATATGTTGACCCAACAGGACAACGTCTGTCGGGTCCCCTATTTTTTAATAAAAATAGTCAAAATTGGTATAATATGGTAAGACAAGACAGGAGAACGTCTGTCGGGTCCGCTAGTTTAACTAAACAACCACTCTGTTGAAGACAATTTCAATATGATAGTTACTCAATTAAAAAGTGTTAATCCTGCGTTTGTGCCTATATACACCAAATTCCACAAAACATTGAAAAACAATTTTTTCACGAACAATAAAATGTACGGAGGTAGAATGAAGCCATAATATTTAGGTTTCTAGGCTTTAAAATGGTTTCCCATTTATGGAGTTTTTTGAACTCACAATAGAAAGAAATAGCTATTTATGATACGAGTGCGTGAAGTTATATTTTTGCGCCGAAGTTGCGAGGCACGATCGTAGCGAGTGCCTTTTTTGCAACGAGTGCGCAAAAGTACTTCCCGCACAAGTGTCATACAAAACTTCAACTACGACCACATGTAGAAAAAATAAAAAAATTGTGCTCCGAAGGAGTTGAAATATTTAAAAACAAATTTTCTATAAACAAATATATACACAACGAGTTATAATTTCAGGTCGTGTGCAATCCGAAGAAAAGCTTTTTTCTCGAGATTCTTCTATTCAAAATAGGTGTAATTAAAATTTTAAATATAACAGAAAATATTTTTCACTATGTCTGACACTTCTGTCAAATTTACTGACAGCACAAAAGTTTATACAACAAACGACTAAATTCAAGGCAACTCGAACATTACGTAGCAAAAAAAGAATGTTAAAATGAAAACCCCATTTAAAAAGCATTGGTCATTTACGCACGCTTTTGGGTGTTATAATGAAAGTCCCATATAAAAATCGTTGTTCATTTACGCACGCTTTTCAACGTATGTATAATGTATGATTTCACACATTTTTTTTTATTCGTAAATGACTAATTTTGAAGGTGGTCGTAGATAAAATATTTTATTTGGACTTTGATAATATCGACACTTTTCTATGTGGTTTATTGTTACTTTCAATATTTTTTTGCTGGAATTTGTTTCTTGTTTGGCCGTTTCCCATTTTAAATGCCGAAACATTTTCATTTTAATGAATAAGCTCAAGATAAAATCTTTGTGATAAGCTGAATGTCTTTCACAGGGAATCTAAAATAACTAATGTCTTTGTTCACCCTGTCGTTGTTTGAACAATCCAAATAAACACATTGGTGATGTGACGTACTCATTGTCTACTGTGGATAACACAATAAATCTTACGAAAAAATATTCAAGAGACCTATAAACCAATATAAGATAAATACGTGGAATAAAACACGTTATAACAGACGGTACTCCCAAAAATAATTAAAATCTGGACTACACTGGCACGGAGTCGAAATAACTCTCAAAGCGACTGAAGAGTTTCCAGATTGTAGTTGATATTTCTTCCGTAGGCCTGGCGTATTAGTACAGCCAGCTAGTTTGTGGACGGTGCGGTGAGAGAAGTAAGATGAGTGAGACAACAGTGCGGGATAGACATATTCACGCCTTTTAACATAGCCTTTGCGTATCTTTCAATTCAAAAGTTGACGTGTCTCGGCATTTTTTTATAATTTTCTAAAATATTGACATAAAGAATTTTATTCCATAAGTTGTTTCCACACTGTATATAAATTACGTGTCACGTGTTTGTCCGCAATGGACTCCTAAACTACTTAACTGATTTCGGTGCGTAAAAGTGCCATAGCGTGTACTTTTCGCATTACATTTTCAACGGTTATCAAAAGAATCAAGAAAAGGCCTGCTTTGCGTATAAAAATTTGTTTGGAAAAGCGTTTTTTGCATAGTGGTTGTAGGAAAAATATTTTTTCTACTAACGTGCGGAAAGTGAATCTTTTCCGCACTAAAAAGCG
>CAJUYH010005439.1:0-23286 GCA_910591685.1 Galerucella tenella | reverse complement strand
CCCCCTAGCGGTTAACCTAGAAACTTGAAAGTAATTTCCAACAATTTCTCTTGTCCACTTCTCCCAAGGAATTTTTTCTCCTAAAGTTATAACATGAATAGTTTCTGATATATAGCCGAGAGATCGGTTTATTGAACCACCCGGTACACCCTTTAAGAAAAAATTCAAACTTTATCGTGGAGGTCACACAATTGGGGAAATAGTAAATTTATCCGTTGTTGCTTTTGGAAAGCGACCAGCGGCATCCCATATAAAAGGTAAGCCTTTTATTCGGGAACAATAACAATCATTGATTGTCATAGTCTTGCTGAATTGTTCCTATCAAAGTTGAAATCTCCAAGAGCAGGTGGCCGGTAGTCTGTATTTCACCAAAGATAAAAATTTTTTGGGACTCTCCTATACTTGTCATACATAGGATGGGGAGTCACTGAGACCTGTGAAGATAGCTATGACAAGACTCAGGCAAGCCATTAAACAATTACTTCTGACATCTATTGAATATACGCATCATAAAAATGATATTTGCTTTGTTTTTCGCAGAGAACTGTGAATAAAGTAGATAACTCTACAAAGCCGTCAGATTTTTTATCAAATAGAATTTTAGTTTGTGGCTAGACGTGGGGATGTCACTATTGTCGCATATTTGATTTAACGTTTTCTTCTCTGAGATTGATGTATTAGTGCGATATCAATAACTTCTGCAGTCCAAAACTTTGCACTTAGAGACAGATGATATCTACCCTATGATATTCCTAAACCGGTCTATACGTGATTCCGTCCTTTCGAATCGCAAACTGAAATGGCTGCATCGTTTTTGCAGATATACCACGTTCAACTTTGAAGTGTAATTCGATGACCTTCGTGGCATATAGCGAGAAAAGTAGTTGTTGCTTCTTGATGGTGAACGGTCTTTGTTTTTCATCATCAAAGACTATGTGTATTAAACTATAACCTTCGACATCTATTGAAAATACGATTTACTAAAATAACATTTTCTTCTCAGGAAACTGAACCTAAGCTAAAGTAGGCTCTCAGACTATTACAAGCTGAATACGGGATAGGGAACTTATTTCCATAATATCACACAGACGATGATGCCCTTGCTTTTCCTTTTGAAACACGAACAAAGGCAAAGCTCAATGCATTTTTGTTCTGCTCATGGTGCATAAATATTGCTTAGTAATTTCTATGCGGGTGGGTGTATTGAGAACTGAGGTAATTATTTTCCGGTTAGAATTATTAATCTCGGAGAAATGTCCTCTGCAGGTTAAAACCGTACGTGGACATTTTAAGGTTCAATAAAATGAATGGAATCAATAATCGGTTCGGAAAACTCATGCAAAATGAAGCTTACCAATATTATCCCAAAAATTCTGCTTCGAGCTACTTTTGAATTAACGATGGAAAATGATTTTTTAATGGTAATTTTTTTCTTTTTCAGTACATACCATTACTACGATGCTCCGACAACGCGCCATTGTTTCTTCTTTTCGCCCTTCTATGTATCTCATTCAAGCTGAGCGGCGGAAAACGGTCAACTTACCAATCAGCCAAAATCGGAAACGGTGATTACAATGACGGCGGTAACGTCTTGCATATCGGCGGTATTTTCCCGATCGCCGGAGAAGGTGGCTGGCAGGGCGGCCAGGCGTGTATGCCGGCCGCCCATCTCGCTCTCGAAGATGTCAACGCAAGAAAAGATTTACTACCTGGATACGTGCTCACCTTGCATAGCAACGACAGTGAAGTAAGTGCATCTTTCCTTATACAATTCGCAAAATTTTTTCATTTCTCACTTAGTTTGGTACAAACCACTTTATTAAATTTCTATGAACAAAAATCACTCCATTCACATTCAAAATACAGGGTTGGGATAAAGAATGGAACCAACTAAATATATTTTAAACGAAAAGAACGATATTTATGGAAATTTCCAGGTGAGTGCAATGGTACAAAATGCATCTGGTGTACATTTTTTTGTTAATAATATATTCCCGGTTTAACCGGAAATGACATCAACTTCTTTAATTTACATGGGACAGCCCATATATTTCTACAGATTTTGAAAGAGCTTGTTATTTTAAATTCATACATACTAAGTTTGGTGTTGGAAAATTTGTAAGAACGAGGAATATAGCACTTCAATCAACTTCGTTCGAGTTTTTGCATTAGAGCGGAGAACTATTTAGATAAACTAATTGATGTTGTTTGTATGCGTATTATAGTAATGAATAAACGAGTACGTCTTTTGTTCTCCAAGTGCCGAATTCTAATTAACGGAAATAAATTTCACAATTTAAAATGGTTCAATTGAGTGAAAAAGAGCGTATTGAAATTTTAATGATAATCAGCGTCCGTAGAGAATTCCTTTATCACACTCAACAGTACAAACAAACGTTTCAATACAGCTGGTATGGTGGAAAATTTGCTGAAACCTGTAAGACCGCGGACTGCAACGAACAAAACTGTTAAACGAAATATTGCAATCGATTCAGAAGAATCACCTCGAACTTCCACCACAAATTTGGCACTGAACCATGGTATCAATCGACGTTCTGTAGGAAAGGTATTAAGAAGTGAAAAGTATCATCCGTATAAGGTACAGTTGGTTCAAGAATTGTCAGACGATGATTTTGACCGACGGCTGGAATTTTGCGAACGACTAATGGACATCTGTAATGTCGACGAGAATTTTGCTTCTTACATAGTTTTTTCCAATGGAACAGTTAATCGCCATAAGTAAAGGTATTGGTCAAATGAGAATCCTCATTGGATTCATGAAGCACATACCCAGCATCCACAGAAGTTAAATTTTTGGATGGGAGTTGTCGGAAATAGGCTCATAGGCCCACTTTTTATCGACGGAAACTTGAATGGTGACAAGTATTAGGATCTACAAGTAACGAAATTATTCCCGCACTTCAACAAAATGGGCAATTACCACAAAATGTTTGGTTCCAACAAGATGGAGCACCTCCCCACTATGATAGACGGGTTAGGGATTTTCTGGATGCAAATTTTCCAAATCGATGAATTGGCCATAGAGGATTCATAGAGTGGCCTGCTCGTTCTCCGGATCTTAGCCCGTTAGATTTTTTCTTCGGGGTTATCTTCAATCATGTGTTTCCGTTAGACGGCCAACAAACTTACAAGAATTGAAACAAAAAATTATTGATGAATATGAACTGATACGTGGAGAAAGCCTGGAATAAGTGACTCAAGAATTTGTTAATAGGATGGCATATTGTCAGCCAGTTAACGGCGAGCATTTTGGACATTTGAAGTAATTTTTTTTCTCATTATATCAAAATAATGAAATGTACGCTTATTGTACAACTAACAGTGAGTTATTTCTCGTTTTTACGAGTTTCCTCATACTAAACTCAGTATGTATGAATTCAAAATAACAAGCTCTTTTAAAATCTGTAAAAATATATAGGGTGTCCTATTTAAATTAAGGAAGTTGATGGAATTTCCGATTAAACCGGAAGTATATTATCAACAGAAAAATGTACCTACGTCAGATGCATTTTGTTTCATTGCACTTACCTGCAAATTTTCATAAATATCGTTCTTTTCGTTTGAAACGTATTCACTTGGTTCTATACTTCATCCCACCCCCGTATAGGTGAAGTTCAACATCACTCGTATGGACAACAAATTTATTAGCGAAAATTAAAGGGGTCCGTATACCTCAATAAGACTTTTGGCGGACATCCCACATTAGGTTTCGGACAGCATCGCTTCCTATCTATAATATTTCTGATTCTACGCCTTCATTGCACATCTCATTTGCATCTCGCTATATTTCCCTGTTAACATTTTATGATAAAAGTGTCCAACAATTCACGATTGGACAAACATGGAGTAGATTGGAGAGCTGTCGTTCTTCGGTCTATTTGGTATGTTATGAGCGTCAATTCAATTTTGAGTTTCTCGTGCGTAATAGCAAAAAGATAAATGCGGTGAACACATTATGATATCCTCATTATTATGCTCGTGAATGGAATTGACCAAACAGTTTTGGATATAGCGCTGACTAGTTAATTTTTTTCCTTCACTGGTTATAAATATTCCTGATATATTCCTGAAATAGAGAGGGTGCACCGAGTTGGAAGTTTTCTATTCTCTCCTCCTTTCCATTGTCTGGGCAGTTTTCTTTAATGTTGGTATAAAACCCATCATCTCTCTACATCGAATTGCACAGTGTGAATTACTTTTTGTCGTCCATAACAATGATCGCTTGCAAAATGAATACACGTACCTTGATCGTCATTTTTTCACTTTTTGATATTTCACACTTTTCCTGATCAATTCTCTAGGAATCGTGTCCTTGGAAGTGCCATGCACTCATACAAGTCTCCACTCCAACTTTTTGTCCTTTGCACTTTACGTACCAACCTTTCTATTTTGAGTATTTTGAGTAAAACCGCTTTTTGTGAAATTCAGTAATGGTGTACTCTCCTCACACTTAGCTGAGATATAGTCAGAAATAGTATACATATTGTGATTTTCAAATAAGCGTGCACCCCCCCCTTTTTATAACCCTCCCAATCAAGTCATTTATACTTTTCCGAAGATATAGCCTATGAAATATGTCGATGCCAAAATCCTTAAAACTGAGCTGTCACTGGAAATATAATCAACTGGAGAGTTTCTCTCATCGAAACCATCTTGACGATTGCGCCAAAATTTCTGAGACATAAATCAGTTGTTTTCATTATAAGGGAGAAATTATAGTGCGAACAGCTATAATACCCTAGCAATACGCAATATCTATAGTATATTATTAAACGAGCAATTTATGATAGCTATTATTCACGCTGGGTGACGTTTGCGTCCCGAGCCGCAGGCGAGGGGCGCAAGTCACCCGAGTGAATATTGGCCATAAATTGCGAGTAGAATACTATACTTTGTCCACGACCCTTCTGTATCTGTAGAGTGGGGAGGGTGAGTGTGTAGGCTCACAGCACTTAGGCCACATGTGACCCTTGATTTCTTTATTAAATAAAAGTCAACTAACCTCATCCAGTTCATGAAGTTATAATATGTAAACATATAATTATCTTTCGATTTTTCTGGCAGCAGTCCTACAGTCGTTAATTTCGCCGCTTTTTTTATTTCGGTTGGTGTACAAGAACGTTCATTTCCACTATCCGAATTCAATGAATTCATCGTTGCAGTAATATAGCAAGCTCGTAACAATTTGGTATTACTAACGTCAAAATTAAATAATTTGACATATATAGAGATGGACGATACCGTGTAAAGTATCAATACAACGTACCGTTATAAATATATTGTTTTGAAATACTTAATACTAGAAAATGTCGTTATGAAAAGTATCAATACCAAAGATTTCGATATTTTATCGATACGATATATTTCAGAAACAAATTTCCTGAACAAAATACACTGATTTAAAAGTTTATTTCATATTGTACCCCCATCTCTAGTCGTGAATTATGAACCATAATACACTCCAGTGTATTATGAACAATAATTCACTCTAGTAGATATATGGGTACCATATACCTGTTGTTAGGAGGTGAAATATCGACTTATTATGAGGTGGTCGTGGACAAAAGTAATTATAGCTTCGATTTTCCATCCGATCCTCCCTAATTCCATGTGACTACAGTAATTCAACATCAACGATTTACTTTGTAGTAACTAGATATCTAAATATAGGTTGTATTAACCTAAAATTACCACGATCGGAATGATTTCCCATAGGCCATCCCAGATCTACTCATGCAACTATTGAATCAAGCGGTTCGGCTCATCATGGCGTGCAGTAAGTTATCGCAAACGCCAATTAGATTTAATTTTGTAGCCCATGGTTTGTGGGTCGTTGGGTTGGATGTTCCGCCAAGTCGAACGTGAATAAATTTTCCAACGAAGGTCATTTATAAATTCAAAGAGGTTGAACATGTTACGATAATTTAATTACATGGAGGCTTGTTCTTCGGATTTTAGTGTATAGGACATTTTAATACCTATTTGAAAATATTTTACTATCTACTTACCTAATATTTGTATCAAAAAAATTTATGTAATATAGTCAACAATAGTACGGCACGTGAAAACATATTAACAAACTTCCGTTTACATGTAGCATACTTCGTGAATTTCAATTTCAGCTTTTATTCGGTTGTGGAGGGATCGCGAAAGCAGGTGGATATATTTCCAGTATACGATAGCACAGGTCCATAATGGGTTGCCATTGCCACATTTTTCCTATCTTTTTCTAATAGTATTTCGAGTAAAAGCATTCACAAATGGACTGATTAGCTGTAGTCACTATTTATATCCATACACATTCTTATAGGAAAATACCGGAAGTCCTTAAACAATATCTCCATGATTGGATTACTCGTTTGTCTAAGTGTTATATTTTAGGAGCGGACTGTCGTGGAAGCGATACAGTAATAAAACATGTTTTGTGTTCCACTGGCTGATTCCCGGTATATAATGAATAATAATACTCCATATTCTCAGGAAAGGTTTACATGCTTACTCGTAGTACCCACGTACAAATTATTACATCAAAAATAATTCAAACTATTAGACTGTATTAGGTGCCTTTCAACTTTCAACACACGCTGAAAAGGTTGAAATGCATGTATGACCTTTTATTTCTGTTTTATCGCATGAAGACACTATTGAGTGTCTCCTGTATAAAGAGTCTTCTATTTTCCATTACAAACATTAACATTCACAAAACCTTACCTGTAAGAGGATAAACGACATCAAATGTTAATTATTCCAAAGTATTCTCTCTAATCACAAATTATATTTTTTTATTCCTACAATAAAATTATGACATTAAGATTCACGACTGTCGTCAATTCATAACTATGTCGTACTCATTTCCATCATTACTCGCCATAACAGAGTGATTGAATTGAAATTATTTAAAACAAGGTTTAGAAAATGAAGGTATTGCTACGAACTCAGTGATTCAGAAGCCGGTCCTGTCGTGAACTATAAATTTGGGCGAATGCGACCTTTCTAGAAGATTTCATTGCCCTGGAAAAAAAGGTAAATTCAAGAAGGTTCTAGAGTTGCGAAGCACTGCATATATGCAGGTTTTTGAGTGGGTCGAACAGTTCTTCAGTATTGGGCAGAGTAGAATTCAATGAGACCTCTGGCGAAAAAAATCACAACTGTCGCAACGAGTAGAATAATTCGTTTTGCATTATTTTTGTGTCATATGCGTCAACGTAATCACCGTAAATTCGTACTTTATTTGTTTAATTTTGTGTCAGTGACAAGTTTAAAACTGTGTTTTTCTATTTAACTAAACTGTCATCAATTCTGAGGTGATATTCTTATATAATCAGAGATATTATGGAAGAGGTTATGTTATTCTATTTTTTGTTTCCATTGCAGATCAAAGAGAAAATAAGTCGGTATTGAAGATTCAAAATATTACTCAATACAAACCTACCTTCCCTGCAACTTTTGTAGATATAATTATATCAAAAATAAAATGAAAACACGACATCAGACCTGAAACTGAGCAGTTAATTGAACGCTTGTTGTACTTTTCACAAATATCAACCATACCTATTACTCCAAAAATAAAAATATTAGGAGTCAAAATTTAGCACAATAACAAAAAGCACCAGTTTTACAAAACACACACTGAAAATAACTAAAACAGCAAAATAAGACCACTTAAATATCAAAGGGCTTATACGGCAGTTCATTTGTTTTACTCTTTGCTAAGATGACAATGACATTTCAGAGCGCCATTTATCGATTTCCACTTCTAATTCTACTACTTTCCACAATACAGTGAATCGGTAAACAGTTTCACAATGCAGTGAATATAAATAGTGCAATATTTGAGTGTTGGAGATAAATAAGGACAATTGTTATACCGAGTGTAGATGAGTAATTAGTAAACATTGAGTGGTGTGTATATAAATTAAGATTATAATAGTGTGTTAGTGTTTCGTCAATAAACCAATAATAATTAGCCATAGTGAGCGTATAATTTCATCCCACTTTAAAAACTGTTTAAATAAATAAAAACATTACATTGATGTCAGGTGAGGGGTAATATTAATACATAATCACGTGAAAATGGTTAAGAGACTGAGTGACCTGAAAGTGAGGGAACTAAAGCAAGAATTCGAAAATCGCGAGTTGGAAACGTCCGGAAAAAAAGTATATCAGTTGAAAGTCTAAGACAGCCCTGGATCCTGGAGCCCTTGGATCCAGAAACATCCTCGATCAATGACGAGTCCTCCACCCTAATCAATTTCTGCTAATATGGACGAGAAGATTTCTACCACGAAGATTTTTGTCAATCATTTAAGCTGTCTAAAATAGAGTCGAAAATAAAATTTCCTTCCTGAAATTAGATATTGATATTAAAATAACAACAATGGAAGAAAAAATCCAGGAGTTAGAGAGAAAAATGGCAAACTCAAGTGCATAAGACAAAATGGATCGAGCAGATGAAACCCTGCAATGCAGGAATATTCCTCAATACTCCTCAGGATTTTGGCAGTTTTGCTCGAGTCAAGGCCCCAACGTTCGAAGGAGAGATGTGGTGGACTAACTATCTTGAGCAGATTGAAGCTGCCGCTAGAGCGAATAATAGGTCCGACAGGAAGAAGACAGTGAAGTTGACCATCGCGCCTATGGGAGATGCCTTAGATGTGCTTCAGACGATGCCTCTTGAAGGAACGGATGACTTCAAGCAGCTGAAGAAAAATTGGATATGCCATATGGTCACAAACATCTAGAACACTTGTACCATTCCCAAATGAACAATCGAAGACAGAGACGTGACGAAACCCTTCAAGAGTATGAAGTGGGCGTCGCCCGACTAGTCAGATTTGCTCATCCATCAGCACCAGAAAACATGATGGAATGTCCAGGCATCCAGCCCTTTTTTGATGACCCACGTGACCCTCACATACAGGGGACGCTTAGCCCATCCCAAAATATTGGTCGATACATTGACTTCTGCTCTTGAATATGAAGCACCACGAAGGCTTCAGGTTATAACAAAGTTGAAACCGTTCAAGAAGAGGGTGACAAAGATAGATTTGACCAGCTCGTCAACTTGATAAAAAGCATGGTATATCGAAAGCCGAAAAATATTAGATGCTGGAGTTGTGGCGAGCTAGGGCATGTACGCACCTCTTGTTAGCGTCAAGGACTCCAGCAAACCACGAATACGATTTCAACATCGAACATCGGGCTGGTGTGAGTCACCGTAATGCCGACTCCCTGTCTAGACAACCGTGCCCACCAGACCGTTCCCATTGCAACAATCTGGAATCTAAGAAAGCTGCAGTTTCAAGAACTACAGTAAAAATCAATGAAGAATGGTCACCCAACAGGATCAGAGGAGATCAAGAGGATGATCCACACCTAAAGATAATCCGGCAATAGAAGCAAGAAAATTCGTGACCTACCTAGCAAAAAGTGTCAAGATTTTCACCAATACTGAAGGCATATTGGGCTCTGTGGGACTCCCCTGTCCTGTTAGAAGACCTGTTGAAACGAGTTCTTGAAAATGATCATGGTACCGAGAATAGACGACAAATAGTTATCTCGAGAACGAGAGTAACTCAGGTACTGAGGAAAAAAGACCCTTTAGCGAGTCCATGAAAGATTTCATTGGATGAACAGATTCGACGATGTGAAGGACTGGTGTGAGAAATGTACGAATTGTGTTACGAGTAATGGACCACATCGCAAGAGAAAGGTTCCCATGGAACAGTATAATGCTGAAAGCCCATTCGAGAGGGTCACATTGGATATCGCTGGAGTATTTTCGACGACAAAAATTGGTGGAAAATACATTCTGGTTGTGATTGATTATTTCACCAAATGGATAGAATTCCGAATCAAGAGGCCACAACTGTTGCGGATATATTGGTATAAAAAACCATTAGCCGATATGAAGTGCCCTAAGAAGTTCACAGCGATCAAGAGAGAAATTTCGAAAGCGCCATGTATTCCAATAAATTTGTGACAAGCTGGAAAGGAAGAAGACCAGGACAACGGCATTGCATCCACAGTCAGATGGAATGGTCGAAAGAATGAACAGAACCATTTGAAAATACGTGTCCAAAGTAGTTTCTAGCCACCAGAGAGATTGTAACCAGTACCTACGGATATCCGGATATCCGGATATCCTATTCGTACGCGAAATGAGGCTATTTTGTGACCTGTAATTTGGTTGTCGACCTGAAAAAGATCTAGTTGGGAAAAAGGATGGACAATATACACGAATTGGTTCGAACGAATCTCCAAGTTGCAAGCGACAGAATAAAAAAACGGTTCGACACGCGGGCTGCAGAAGGCGGTTTCAAAGAAGGGGACAGAGTAAGGTGACACAACCCGACGAGGAAAAGGGGCTTTTCTCCAAAACTACAGAAATCTTGGGAGGGTCCATACTTAATTGAGAAGAAGATTAACAACGTCACCAAAATCGACTAGAGCCATTTGAAGGAGACCATGACAAAGAAGGAGTGGACCATATCCTGGAAGATACTGACCCTGCCTTCGAAACATTTATGGGTGCATATGGAGGTACCGGTAAAGCAGAATTTGGAGTCACTACAGAGCAACGACAAGATTTGTTCACGCTCCCGGAAGATTATTCACTGACACACAGCATCCCAGCCAATACAAAAAATGCACGAGGCTTGGCATTTATCTTTCGGAAGAACTTTGGACAATTAGAAAAACTTTCAGAATAGATTACAACCCCTGGGGAAACACTGAGACTCAAACACAATTCAAGACACATCTTTTATCTGGTAACAAAGTACGAATTTCAAGATCGATCCGCCTACCGGAATGTGTGAGATGCGCTACGCATGTCTTCGAGACCACGTGCTGGAATGCAATGTGAGCAACGAGTTATTAGGAATATGCTAGAAATGATCTTGGAAGATACCGATGTCCACATTTCAATATGCAGCTACTCCTCACGTTATCAGTATCCAATGAAGACAGTGCCCTGCTATTTTCATACGACCGGAAATTGTAGGAATGGATCCAGTTGCCGATTTAAACATCCAGTACCGGCTACACAGGAATTCCAGGAGTAACTTACTATTAAGGAGGGGGCAATTTCACGGAGTCAGTGATTCAAAAGATGGCCCTGTCGTGAACTATGAACTTTGGCAGATGCGAACTTTTCAGAAGATTCCATAACAGAGTAATGTGATGGGTTATTCCCGATTGTCCCGGAAGCTCCGTATACATAAAAGGTGGTGAATAAAAGAAGGCTCTGAAGTTGCGCAGAACCATATATACGCGAGTTCTTGAGTCAGTCGAACAGTTTTTCAGTGGTCAGTGAATCGGTAAACAGTTTCAGTATACAGTGAATATTTAGGTGTTAAAAATGAATTAGGACAATTATTATACCGAGTGTTGATAAATTAGTAGACATTAAGTAGTGTGTATATATATTGAGTATATCATAGTGTGTAAGTATTTCTTCAATAAACCAATAGTAATTAGCCATAGTGAGCGTATAATTTCATCCCACGGTGGAAACTATTCAAATGAATAAGATAAACATTACAGTATTTCATTATATCTCTCTGCAAACAATGACATTGCATGAAAACATTGGGAACATTGTCGATAACCGGCATAAGTTTTGTCACGTGGAGAAGGTTTGCTGTGTCTATATTTTGTATATAAAATTGGAAAATTTCTTCAAAATCTCTTACAGGAAAAAACTTCAGTTCGTCTTATATTTTTCAATCCAGTTTTCCACCCTTTTCCATAAAAACGCTCTCACTTGAATTTCCCAGGATATTCCGTTTTTGTCGAATATGTAGTTATGTGATTTTGTGGTATTCTGATTGGTGATTTGCCTGCCTCTCAATGAATCTATATGTGTTATTTTTGTCTCAGTTCTTCTGGTAAAATTGTTGTATTCACACCCTCCAGTGAACAAGTACGTTCAAAAGCCAGTAATCGTGTTCTGTTTAATTGTAATTTTTGTACTTTGTCTTTCTGTTCCAAGAACTTTGCATTCTCTCCTACCAACCAATGTTTGGTTCAATCACTGATTAAGCCCATTCGAAAATCCTGCTCCACTGCAGTGCACACAATTATTGGTATATAGTTTTTTCACGAAGTTAGTAGTTTTTTTTTGTTTATGACCAGGGAGAGACTCCATTAGCCGATTAGTAGTTCTTAAATTCCTCAGAATTCATACATGGGTATTGGTCGGTCAAAATTATACCTATTTTTTAAGCGACAGTTTCATACAATCATTATCATTTTGAGTCTTGGATGTTTATATGTATGCTAACTCTATATACAGGGTGGGGCAATCTTCTGACATCGGAGGATTACATTGTTGTGGTGAGAGATAGAACTTCATAGTTTTGTGTGAGCTAATACAGTTACTTAGGGCACATTTTGAAAATACTTTCGATTCTACAGGGTGTTCCAAAACCACGTAGCAACACAAACTTACATTTTTTTAAATGGAACGTACTATATTTTGTTTAAGAATCGAGAAGATCTCACCGAGAGCGTTACAAAAATATAGCACTCTAATATATTATAAGGGTGTTTTACAAAGATATGGCCAATTATTAGCAAAAAAGACCTCCTCTTTAACACTCTGCAGAACAGTAAATTAAAATAAAACAACAAGTCTTTGTGTTCAAATGTCATACACACATCATTGGCTGTGCTCAGTATTAATTACTTTTTTCATCGGTGGCTCTTTTAATACAAGGTGAAACAAAACGCAAATCAAGCAATATCTCAAAATTTTTAAATGAATCACCCTATAAGTCTTTTTACAATTTGTTAGTACAATTAATAAACTTTCAAACGATGTAGTAACCTTAGAGCATTAGTTAATGGAAAATCGTAGATATTTTATGATAATGGTCAAAGCAAGTATTTTACATACACAAATTAAATGGTATTAAATTTTTACATGCAACCTCTTGTAAATTTTAACATTTCTAAGGCATATATTTTAATCGTAATTTTGGATGCATCTACAATATCTAATCAATGAAATAAAATATTTGCTAATACCGTAGGTACCTGGGTAGGGAATCTCCGAACGAGCGAGGGTACCGCCACCTAGGGGGTCGGAAATATACTAAAATTGCGGATTTAATGAGAACATGAAGAGAACTGTAACGCCGTTGAAAGATACTTCCACCTGCTTCCACCCACTTCGACTGTTTAACTTAACCTAATAACCACTTGTTTGTGTCTAAATTATCTACGTTGTAGGCGATTTTGTCAATTTTGTGCCTTAGTAGTAAATTTTCCAAGTTATTGTATATATATAATATTTTGTTTAGGTCGGTGTGTTAGTTTAGTTTAGTGTGGACTTTTTTATATATAGACAATGGCAACAAAATGTATAGTTGAGGACTGTAGGTACTGTGAGGTGCACCCGGTAAGTTTTTTTAATAATATAAAACATGTTTAATTAACTGAAAAGTGACAAAATATTGAAGTAGTTACTCTTTTATACAGCTTTAAACTTCCGAGCCATGAAGAACAACGTTCGGTTTGGCTGGAGAGAAGTGGAAACCTCTTTTTGGATTTAACAGGGCACAAAAATTGGAGAATATGCCCTCGTCACTTTGGCCAGGACTGCTTTGTTAGAGTAGAAAAAGGCGAGGGCATGGTATTGAAAAGGTTTTCTTTGCCATCCCTGTTTTTGCCTGGTAAGTAAATTTTTTTGTACATATATACCTATTTATTGAATGTTATTATATTAGAGTGTTTTTTTAGATTACAATCCAAAGGGATCTGATTTTTTGTTTCCCACTATGGTACCCTCACAGGTAACAGCTCTTCAGCAAAATAAAGGTATTTATTTTTGTAAGTTTGATATAATTTAACTGATACAAAGTTTCTGTAGATGCGATGAAAGAATCTGTTTTTTATTCCCCAGTTGGGAAGGTGACAACAACAACCAAAACCTATTCAAGGGAATTGATTAATGGTGAGTTTTTTGCAACTCGTTATGATATAATTTTGGCAGTCATACAATGTACCTAAGAAATATTAACATAATTTTTATGTTACAGCTATTCCATCCACGAGCCGGGTTGTGTGAGGAAGACATTTTGCAGAGCATCAAGCCATTATCAAATAATGGTATGTATCAATTAAAATATCTTCTATATGTGTCTTTTGTTATATTATTTGATTTGTTTAATTTCCATAAAAAACAAACTGAATAACATGTTTTACAGTACTATATTAGTAAATGATTAAATTGTCTACAGATACTGCAAATATGTATGCTCCACCTCCCAGAAGTAAAAAAAAGAATTTCTCGAAGAAAGGTACAAGCGTTTTTCAAAGGTCAGTAGTTTCAAGAAATAAATATGTACCTAAATGTTTACAATCATATATGTGTGAGCTATATGAATAAAAATATCCAAATTTAATTAGATAATATAATATATTAGTCATGATAGTCATAACCAAGTCATAATCATAAGCAAACTAGAAATGGATGTGTTTCATGTTTTCTTCAATATACATCTGCTGATCTGCCCACAGAAACAGTTGCTGATAGATACAACTATTTTTTTATTTGTACGAAACAATGTTATTCTTAAAAAATATCTTTGAAATGAGTACATTTAACATTTAACTCAAATTACTTTCTTTATTTGCAGAAGCCGAGACATCAACAAAAAAAGATTTTTACAAGACAGTTACCCTCATAAAGCGCCTTAGAGCGAAAAATGTTGACCAAAAAGATATAAAACATTTTGTGAAACTAGTTACTGAAAAGGAAGGGTTAGTGAACATCTTGGGTAATTACTCGAAAGTGGCCCTCAATTTTTTTGAATCAAATCTGAAAAATTTGCGTATGAAGCTCAAGGGGCGTAGGTTCTGCCAAGATGACAAATTGTTTGCACTGTCATTGTACAAGAAAAGCGCCCGAGCATATCGCTTCCTGTCCAAGTTTTTCAGCTTACCATCTCGGAAATCTTTAAACAAAATCCTGAATAGTGTATCCTTTTTACCAGGTGTAAATGAACACATTTTCACACATTTAAAGATCCAGGTCAGTAAGCTGGGGGAGGAGGACAGGTATTGTGTTTTAATGTTTGATGAAATTTCTCTCCATCCTCATTTAAAATATAATCTGAAAACACATTCTGTAGATTGGTTTGTGGACTTAGGTGTTAGGAAGCGAAGGTTACAGTTTGCTGACCACGCCCTAGTATTCATGGCAAAAGGTATTCGTAACCTTGGAAGAACCCATAATTTTGGTTTTTGTGAAGGTACCACACCAACAGTCGACTTGGTGCATTGCATCAAAACGATTATTGGAGAATTGCAGGCGATCGGTATCACTGTGATCGCTACTGTATGTGACCAAGGTGCCACTAATCAAGCTGCCGTGAATCAATTAGTAGGACCTAGTCGCACTGGGCCCCCAACTTACACAGTTGGAGATCCTTCTCAAGAGATCGTTCACCTTTATGATCCCCCCCATTTATTAAAGGGGATCAGGAACGGTCTTTTATGTAAGGATCTTCAATACGAGATGAACGGCAGCAACAAAGTGGCATCTTGGTCGCATTTATCTCGATTATATGAAATCGATCGAATGCAAGGACCATTCAAGCAATGCGTTAAGTTGACTGATGAACATGCCCATTTTTTCATAATCTTCTCATATTTGTGTATTATGTATTTACTAAAAGTTATGTGTTTGAAAACAATACCTCCTTCTCCTATTTCAGTGATTATTGATTTTTATTGAATGTTTGTGAATTTTTAACTTCAATATGTTATATTTGATTATTTTTGTACTCCACAATATGCATCTTTTTCTGTATTTCAACAATAACGGTGAAAGGGTCACTGTTCCACTATTTGTTGTACTTTGCGTCTTTTCCTGATCACTGTTAATCATAAACTTATTAATGCTTCTTACCTTAAAAAATCGTTTTACCTTACATCGTATACGATTCAAAATAATTTACTACATTTATTGTTCTTCCTGTTTGTCATTAAAAGATGTAAAAAACGTTTTATTTGCTGTGTACTTCTTATTTTAAATAAAATATATAAACTTGATGATTGTTGCTTTATTTTTCCCACTCCAGGCATTATATGGTTCATTTTTTGACATTTCATTTAATTTAACTTGACTATTTGATTGTTATTATTGTGATATCAATCAAAATGTTGAGTTACTTTGAATGAAATTTCAAAAAATGGACCATAAATGCCATATTGCAATAAAAATAAAATCACAGTAATTTTGAATATGGCGCCAGCCGCGAAAAACTGTAAATTTACAGGAATCTTCTTTTTCCACTGTTAGCGGAGATCACAACCATGTCAAATGTGTTAGAGTTTCATTTCCGACCTGTAAGATGGCGCCACTGGTAAAATTAATTCGTCATTTGAAGCGCCACGGGTCAGATTCCCATCTATCAGTGTTATGTTATCTATGGGTACCTACCTGGAATTACCAAAAATTTCATATTTATTCATGTTTCACTTTCAAGAATAAAATTGTTATTATAGGCTTGTTTGAGAATGGGCGAAACATAATCAATTTTTGATTATATCAAGTGGGCTACTATCAAAATATTATCTACTAATAAATGTCAAAGAGATATTGCTGTATTCTTCGTTTGTGTTTAGGAAGTTGATTCAAACACAATAGTTAACTTGTGGTTCCAACAAGCGATGGAGCATCTGTATATCAGAAATTTTACCGACAGGTGGATAGGACGTGGTGGACCAATTTCGTGGCCTCCTCGATCTCCAGATTTCACACCGATGGATTTCTTTTTATGGGGATACATCAAGCAACTTGTGTATAAAACGTAACGCATTTTCCACAATAACTCCAGCTATGTTGGAAAGAGTAAGATACTCGTTTTTGAAAAGAATTGTATGGAAGTAAATGATCGCCATTTTAAACACTTAGCATACACTACCATACTTTTTATAGAATGTCAATGTTCATTTATGTAAATGTGAGTGTTCTTATAATGTTGGTTTTCATAATTGTTAGTTTTTCAAAAATAGAAAAAGTTGGAAAACGAATTACAAGCTTGCATTTTACATAACTAAGATATACTGTTTGTGGTGACTTGAGTAATTATTTCGTAAAGACAACAAACTGCTTTTATATTTATTATAACCTACTATAATGACATTAGCCTACTTACAGTAAACAAATATATTTCTTCCAACATAATTCCTTCTTTCCTTCCTCTAATGGTAAGAGTAGAACTCAAAGATATTTTAGATGCATCCAAAATTACGATTAGAATTCATGCCTTAGAAATGTTAAAATTCACAAGATGTTGCATGTAAAAATTTAATACCATTCAATTTGTGTATGTAAAATAATTGTTTTTGACCATTATCATAAAATATCTACGATTTTCCATTAACTAATGCCCTAAGTTTACTACATCGTTTGAAAGTTTATTAATTGTACTAACAAATTGTAAAAAGACTTATAGGGTGATTTATTTAAAAATTTTGAGATATTGCTAAATTTGCGTTTTGTTTCACTCTGTATTAAAGGAGCCACCGATGAAAAAAGTAATTAATACTGAGCACAGCCAATGATGTGTGTATGACATTTGAACACAAAGGCCTGTTGATTTATTTTAATTTACTGTTCTGCAGAGTGTTAAAGAGGAGGTCTTTTTTGCTAATAATTGGCCATATCTTTGTAAAACACCCTTATAATATATTAGAGTGCTATATTTTTGTAACGCTCTCGGTGTGATCTTTTCGATTCTTAAACAAAATATAGTACGTTCCATTTAAAAAAATGTAAGTTTGTGCTGCTACGTGGTTTTGGAACACCCTGTAGAATCTAAAGTATTTTCAAAATGTGCCCTAAGTAACTGTATTAGCTCACACAAAACTATGAAGTTCTATCTCTCACCACAACAATGTAATCCTCCGATGTCAGAAGATTGCCCCACCCTGTATATTATCAACTCTCCGGATTCTGCATTGAATTTTAATGTCCCTTTGTAAACAATATCCTACTTTTATCTTGAAGTTATGCTTATAAATGTATCAATTGTTTTGATAAAATTAAAAGCTAGAGGGCCTTCATATTGGAAATTCTGTCTGAACAGCCTCAATACCAAATGAAAAACATCCTGCCTGGTGAAATGACAATAATTTATTTTCCGTATACAGGGCTGTTAAGAAGGTCAAAAAGATCAAGTTCAAAAATATTAAATATAATAATTTTTTTAAATGAAACAGTTTTTATTCTTTCAGATAATTCTAAGGCCGGAAATAAAGGCAGTTCATGTACAATTTGGACTTGGACGGAAAAGTAGGGATAAAACTAATGTTTTTTCACAGTGTGACTAGAGGTCAGCCTGCGAAACTATTATAGAATTTCGCCTTGAGGTAGGAATCCACCTATATTATGGGCCCTATAACTACTACTTTGCCGCCGTCTTGATGGCACCAGCGGCGGACGGCTGACATTTGATACGTAAATTCCGTCTAGCGCTGGACAAAAGTTTATTTTTCCAAGAATTTCGTTAGAGACCTGAGTTCCATTTGCTGTCAGAATTCCAAATTCAGGAGAATGGATGGAAATATAATCACTGCATTCACACTTCTCCATGAAGTGAAATTATCACTTAACCAAATTGCGAACGGAGTTTTCACAAAAATAAACTTCAATTGACCGTTGAACGGAATTTAATCATAAAACATGAGCTGTTCGCCGTTGGGCGATTGAGTGGACCACAATATAATCCACCACAACACCGGCCTATTTAACACTGAATATCATTTATTTTATTCACCGACAATCTGGAAACTGAAACTTTCTGAAAACTGGAAACGTGAATGAACCATATTGAAATGCACACTGAAAGGACCCGGAAATTAGTGGATACAAGCAATGGATATAATATAGGAATAGTCTCCCTAAGATCGGTAAGATCCACTTCACCGTCCAAAGATTTCAAAAAGGCCCGAAATTTATTATGGGTGGACTTGGAATAATAAGCAGTCTTAGTTCCATATTTGAAGCTAAATCAATAAATCTAATACCTGCTTATCCTCACCCTCATTATTCCACTTTGAAAATCAGAAACATTCGACTGGTTATTCACATTAGAAGACATCTGACCTCAAGCGAAATAATAACAGGTGAAATATCTAGAAGTAGAATATCTAGAAGTACAATCTCCCATATATTTTGTCCTGTCAGTCAGTCATTACTGCTTTGGTATGTATACAAAAATGTATACAGGTGGAAGTTATACATATTGAAAGAGTCTGGGACCCTAAGTTTCTAACGTGATTCTCATGATAGTTGGTACTTATGTTATTATTGTTATAGTTTCTATGAATTCGATGGCAATATTGACAATGATATACCTAAGGAAAGTCTAAGAACATGCAGTCCATGCTCTTGAAAGATTTCGTCCATTATATATATTTCTTGATGTCCTGTCGGAGAAGTTCGATTAGTCATATAGTTTCTGTCATTTTACTATGAAAACTAGTGTTGCGGTTAGTCAACCATTTCCTGTAATACCAGTATTTTGCAAGAAAATGTTGGTGGATTTTTTATTCGAACCGTTGCCCATAATCACAATCTATTTTTCTCGCATATTGGACAATACAGAAAATGGTTGATCAGGTACCTTTCATTTTCTTGTGCTAATCTTGGTCATTGATTGAAGAGTCATTTCCCGCATGCAATAGCTTAATACGTTCACTGGAATTTTCCTTGCCTGATATTTTCATCGGATTGGAGTTCCTATTTCATAACCTGGGATCCATATTGAACTATTCACGTTTTGTTCACGAATATGATAATCTCGTTCCAATCTGTATCTGCATTTATATTTCTCTAATGATGGTGTTTACGCCGAAGCAACGCGTTATTGTTCAGTTACATTGGTGTTGCCGCGAGACAAGACGAGAGAAAATGGGTCTCCCGTCTCGTCGAGACAAGCGAGATGAGACGAGAGACGTTCCATCAGCCCTTAGAGGAAAGGTGATGAAAACATCAACTTTGGTCCAAAAATGCTTTGACCGATATTGATGTTCAGATATTGTTATGTGCAGCTTCTTCGCGCATACGACTGCAACTTCTAGACTTCTACTGGGTTCTTCTTATGTGAAACGGAGTCTATCAACATTTTTTGTATCTAGGTACTAGGTACTAGGGCGTACTTGATTTCAAAAAGCCAAACATTGCCAGATATACCTTATCATTAGGAAAATTTTAGTATTTCTACTCTGATAGGAGATGAAGGGAGGTGGAAACTTTGTTATGAAAGAATGTCCACAACTTCGGTTATGCTTTGTAAAGTAAGTCTTGTTAAATAGAGCTTTTTTCCACCAACGTAAGTTTTATATACTCAACGCACCCCAGAAACCTTTTTGAGTTTATTTAATTTTTCATTAAATCCAATCTTCGCGAAAAAATGAATGTGAGCATACATTATTAACAATGGAATATGAAATTTGACCAGCTTAGCAACAAATTGGCGGAAGCCGTAAGTCAATATATTTTCCTATCCAAATATATTTCAAGAAATGTGTGAATGGTGTCAAAATTCAATAAGGCTGGTTAGCCTCAGCGAAAGTAAACAAATTAAGTCTAATTGCAAAGAAATCACACTGGAGCTATCAAAAATGTCATCATACTAATATTACTGTTAAAGTTAGAAGGCTTTATATAAAAGGTGATCCTGATCAATTCATAGTTTAAAGTACCTACAATTGAAAATAATAAATTGAAATAAAAACTCCGCAAAATAGATCCAATGAGATCAATATTATTATATGTTTGAGGAAGATTCTTTCTTGGAGAAATTACTTGGGAGTATTATATCTATAATCGGTATATCTCAACACAAACAGTAAGTGATGAGTTGCCAGTTGATATCAAGTAGGCTATGATTTATAACAACGACAATATCATATATGGTTGGAAATCAATTGCAAGTTGACATCAAGTGCTGTAATTGTCTTATGAGAAGCATCTTGCATCAAACCCATCTGCAGTAATTAAAAATGGGTAACTGGAATGTGATCTGTAGGTTACGCAACATAAAAATTCGATCCAGTTGAGATCGCTATTCGATAACTTTTATCAACCAGTAGATCAGAAAATATTGGTAAACAGATTTAGGGACAACAAATAAGAACAAATAACTATTGAAAATGCGATGAGTTATGCTCTGTTCAAACTGTCGTCAATTATTTTCAATGCAAGATTCCCGTCTTTAGAGAGTTAGATAAAATTGATAAGGATTTCCTCCACGACAACGCCCTGCAGTGGGGACGGTGATATTAGTTTGACGATATTTCCAATAACTGCAGATAGGCCAATGCCAGGTCTCTCTAATAGAACTATATTTTTCCATTTACGCCAACTAGCTTAATTGTTTTGAACCAAAAAGTCCCAACGTTCACACTTTTCTCGAAATATCATGGGGAGGTGGAGATACTCACGTTGCCAATTTGCTACGGCTTTGGTCTACCTTCATATGAAATTGTTAATAATGTATGCCCACAATTTATATTTCGCAAAGAGAACTGGATTGAGAAAATAAAATGAAATAGCTCCCTCTAAGAGTTATGGGCGTTTTTCATGGTAAAGATTCGAATCCACCATCCCCTATTGGAGTAGATAGACTGAAGCTTGTAATATCAGATATGATTACGCAAACTTTTTCGCAAGATACAATGATTATTTTTGTCAATTCTTCTTAATCAGGGAAATTTGACAAAACTTGGCTTTCAAAATTTCTTAAATCCAATGACGACTTTAGCTGTAGACCTAGTAATTGATATCCAGGTTTTTCTTGAGGCCATTTTTTTGAGCTAAATTATTTTCTTGTAAATGCTGTACTACAATGCTTTTCTAAGATATTACCGTTAGTCGTTCAAATTGCCTACCCGGTACAGTAATCCTTCCCAAAGCAAAAGAAAAAGAAAAAAATTTCCAGTCGCTATAAAAACATTCCAAAATTCATCCTAAACCACCGAACATTTTATGTATGTGCCTTTCACAGAATTGCTGTGTTTTATAAAATTATAATATGCTGCAAGTATGCTTTTTTCGGCTCTGTCGCTCATAACCTTTATGAAAAAGTCATTTGAAAATCAACATTTTAAAGATGGGTGAGTTAATTTCACGAAATTTATAGAACTAATTCACATGTTATGGAGATGCAGGTCCCCAGGCATATTTTTGTGTCACCAATCTACCTTCAATGCCTTATGCAACCGTTTCAGCGTAAGCAAAACTAAGGGGACACAAATATTGCAGTGCAAGTGGAAAAATAAAACTGTATATACATGTGTCTCCAAATAATGTGAATTGAAAAAAATAAAGTCAGGAAATGTATGCTTTGCCTTTTCAAACTATACAGAAACTTGAAGGAGTAGGTACGTTGTCGACTTGTTCATGTCAGACGGAATTGTAGGGGTTGGTTAAAACGGACAATAAATGCAAATTTGATTGTGTTATGCTTTGCATCTCAGCGTTTTCAATTCGCCCTGTAAGTTTGTCAAACTAGATAAATTTTAATTTCTCCATTTCTCTCTCTAGTGATTACCAGAAATATTAGGATTTATAATTGCATTTGGATCTTGCAAATATATACCAATATACAGTGAACATAATATGAACAATGGTATGTTATTTCAGGAATTTTATCTAACGAGAGTGGAATAATTGAGATTTTTTTTGATGTTACAGTGTGAGCCCGGATTGGCTGCTAGCGTCATGTACAATCTTCTTTATAATCAACCAACCAAGCTGATGCTGCTAGCGGGATGCAGTACCGTATGTACTACAGTTGCAGAAGCAGCCAAAATGTGGAATCTAGTTGTGGTGAGTAATTTATCACTTTCTGTCAATTTAAAACACCATATGATGGTTGGAATAATTATTTTGATATCTTAAATGGAAATAAGATTCCGTATTCCACACAATTATAAAATGGTTCAATGGTAGCTGATAGTTGAGGGCTGCTAAAGCGTTTCCTGCATGTGTGACACACAACTGTTTCTCACCCAACGAATATTCCAAAAATACGTTTGATTGAAATATTCACACGTCAAAGTCATCAAGTTAGAAATGGTGAAAACCTCCAAAAATCGTGAAATTTTCACATGGTTATAATAATTGATATGTCAAATTAGAAATAAATGTAATAACAATTTAGCTCACATAAGAATAATTTTCGGAAAATAGCTAGGTTGGATAATAAAACATACCTAACAGTCGATTTAAATTTTCCGGTA
>CAJUYH010005438.1:0-23288 GCA_910591685.1 Galerucella tenella | reverse complement strand
TATTGTGAGTTCAAAAAACTCCATAAATGGGAAACCATTTTAAAGCCTAGAAACCTAAATATTATGGCTTCATTCTACCTCCGTACATTTTATTGTTCGTGAAAAATTTTGTTTTCAATGTTTTGTGGAATTTGATGTATATAGGCACACACGCAGGATTAACACTTTTTAATTGAATAATTAACATATTGAAATTGTCTTCAACAGAGTGGTTGTTTAGTTAAACTATCGGACCCGACAGACGTTTTCCTGTCTTGTATTACCATATTATACCAATTTTGACTATTTTCATTAAAAAAATAGGGGAACCGACAGACGTTGTCCTGTTGAGTCAACATATAATATCTCATGAACATTGCTTTTCATATCTATCGGCTATATTGTGTTATGACATGTCTATCTTAATTGTTATAATACAATTTCATCTAAATCGGCCTACCCGTTTAGGAGTTGTTCAGTAAGAACCCGATTGCAGCGCCACCTACCGGAACCAAAAATATCCTATGTCTGTGTCTCGGTTCTAAGTTACGTCCATACGAATTTTCAGCCAAATCGGTTCAGCCGTTCTTGAGTTATAAATAGTGTAACTAACAGAACTCTTTTATATAATATATAGATTAATTATTAATTATATTGGTGTAAATGAAATATTGATTCATTCAATTATTTTCTGTTATTAAATACATCTTGGGCGTTAATGTCTCCTTAGAGTACTTCGCTATTTTTCTATTTTATCGTTAAAATTGATGTTTTTAAATGTTTACTTAGGTTCGCGTCTGCAATAAATTATTAACCAACTTTTCTCATTTTATTTATTAAAAATTATGCACATAATGAATTAATGGCAAGTTTCGTAACTCTGAAGACACGAGAATCGTTGTTATGTGCGCTACTGATCTTCCGTGCGTTTATTAAACGAGAGAGCAGTGCCACGACCTGCACCCAACGGAGATATCGAAGCGACTGAAATCTCAAAGCCATATTCAGCGGTGCTGCCATCTACATGTCGTAGCCATAGGAGGACACGTTTCACTCGTATGCGTTGCGTATCTTTCCTACTTTTTAATCAATGGTATAGCTTTGTTTAGGTCTTCGGTATCTATATAACACGCCTAATAGGGATACATACGTGATGTGTTACATTCCGAACAGTGGTGGGTCATTACATTTGAAGGAAAAATTGTTTCATTTTTGAGCCAAGAATTATAAAACAACTATTTTGGTAAATAATTATGTTTTGCCACTACTACCTGTAAAGTTGACAATTATTGCTTCTTCTAGTCAACTGAGAAATTAAATTTCTCTATACGTGGTTAATAAATTTCTCTATTTTGTTCAACAATGGACAAATTCAAATACTTTGAGAAAATCAGGGATAGTAGTTCAACAAAAACTTGGGCAACATAATTTTGTATACTCAGGAGATTGTCTTTAACATATTTGCTGTTGGAAATTACCCATCAAGATAAAATTATTTGAATAAAAATGCCATTAGCTCAAAATTCGCGCTAAACCAAAAATGACTAATGACATAAGGAGTACGTTCGTAATATGTCGAATACTGGCAGTGTACTTGTCAGTTAGACGACGGAGTTAACGCTTCTCGTACGTTTGTAAATTATTTTCAATTTTTGTCTTAAATTTGACAAATAGTTGAAAAAATTGTATATACATCATGGTGGTGGAGACATTCATAAACCTCGCGCCTTATTACCCTCCCGAAATAATTCTGGTGCTTGGTCTCCACCTTGGTGTATGATATACTATTTAGTTGTTATAAATAAGATTGGATCACAAGAGAGTAGTTTGGCCCAGTTGGCTTTACGCATACAGCGACCTATAAGATATTTTTTCTACTCCCGCTACCAAAACCGCAATTAAAACACGGGTTTGACATTTGTAAAACGTTACTTTAAACACTAGTGTTTATCTTTTGTTTCTTAAACATTACATCACGTGTATCTTCTGTAATTTATATTTAATGTTCCATGATAATTTTGGTAGTTCTGTGTCATTTGAGTTTCCAATGATTAATAGTTAATAGAATGTTTATTCATCATCATCAAAATAAATTACAAAATTTACAAAAAATTTCACAAAATTATAAAACATCTGTATTATATATCCAATAATATGTTGAGAATAAACGAATAAATAAATAAAATATGCGCATGCAATACATATACATTTCCTGTGATACTTTTTAGAGGCACCTAGAAGTATAAACTTCTGTATGTGCCTAATACTTTTTTTTTCTTATATATTTTATATATGTAATGAGCATGTAATGCATAAGCTATCCATTTGAAAGGCACCTAGAAGGAGGAGCTTCTGTATGTGCCTATTAAAAAAAAATTCTTATATTCATCAGTCATTGTCTGTCATTTTGTGAATATCATTTAAATAATATAATATAATTATGTTTTTTTTCCTGCGAGCGTTGAAAAAGCATAGTATGCACCTGGTATCAAAATCATCTTTAGTCACTCGTTTCATAAAGCACTCGTTCCGTTTCGCTCCACTCCTACTTCAGAAAACTAGTGATCAAAGTATCGTTTTTGACACTTGGTACTTAATATACTATTATATATTAGTTTGTTCAACAAGTGCCTCTCAGTTCAAATTTTTTTTCCGCCTCACTCGATTCTAAATAGCGTGTAAATGATTTTTGAAAAAAATCAAGTGCCGCTTCCAAAATTTGGAAAAGTTATAGGCAATTAACTCAAAAAGGGGGTTTCGTTTTTTACAAATATCTTGAAAAAAGATTGAAATAAAGAAGTAAGTTTCCAATAAAAAAGTTTTACTCCGGGAACTCGATCATTTTGTTATTTATAATTTTAATTCGAAAATAGGTCTCCGCGAGTCTTTTTGTGCATGCAGGCGCCTCGTCAAAAGGAAACAGGTAACATTCAATACTTTTTAAGGTAATAATTTTATTGTTAATTTAAAAATATCACAAACTCATGGTATATTCCGAACACTTCAAAAAATTTATTGCTGTGGAAGAAATTCTTTAAGCTAATTTTACAAAATGCTCTAGAACTTCTTTATCTATTGTAAACTAAACTAAAATAAATGTTGGAATACACAGCTCTGAACAAATTATCCATTAATACCCAAAAAACTAAAATAATGTCATTCTCAAGAAGTGGTTTCCACGACAGTAAGTTCAAATATTTTTTTAATGAATCTGAAGTATCTGAAGTACTTAGGTGTCACGCTCACATCATCTTGTTTGTTTAGGGTGATGGCTTCTGTTTCTACCGAAAATGGCAAGCATGCAGTTGGGCTGTTTTGCCAATTATGGCTAAAGCAAAAATTGATACTTGGTATCCCAGAATAAAAATGTTTGAATCGCTGGCACTTAGCACACTATCTAGTTGTATACCAGTATGGGGTCTGAGGTACGTTGACATCGTGGAAAAAGTTCAAATTTATTTCCTGAAACGAGTCATGCAAGTTCAAACCAATACTCCCGATTATGTCATGAGACTGGAGACTGGACGTGTAAAGTTTGCATATAATATATTCAAAATGACGTATAATTGGTTGTGCAAAATATTAGCTATGAATGAAAGACGCCTTCCCTTTCTATGTTTCAAACGTCAACTCCAACTTATGAATGAATCGGGCAATTCGAAGTTTAATTGGTTGGCACAAGTCAAACAACTCTTCATTATAACCGACTCTCTTGAAATATGGGATAATTTGAATAGTAATTTGTTGGAAAAAAATAAAAAAATTATATTTAAAAAGATCTATGAAAAATTGCATGCTGACGATATTTTACTGATGCAGCGTTGTTCCTTTTTGTCTTTATATTCATCATTCACCATAACTAAGCAGCCAAGTAATTATTTATTGTTAAAATCACCCATACAGATCACCCATACAATTGCCCAGCTACGACTGAGTAATAAACACAGGTTACGTTTCACGTACAGAGCGATGTCGTACACAGTTGATCCAAATCAGGTATGTACTGCCTGTAATCACTTAGTAAATGAAACCTTATCCCATTTACTATTTGACTGTCCAATATATACGACTATGAAACCGAAGCTTGACTGTTACTTGAGCCTGGATTTCTTTATTAATGCCCTTGATAATTTAAACACATTGAATGCTAAAAAAAATTATTTTTTTATTAGAATTTAAGTGCCTCGACAACTATGGCCATTGGCACTGTACAATAGACAAAAAGACATATTAATACATACACTATCTTAAAACATAAAACATGTAAAATACTCGGTAAAATATCACTAGTTTATATTTTGTGGTAGAGGTTAGTTGATTTGAGGAATTTCAATGTCTTTGGGATTTCAGCAGTGCAGTTTAAAAGCTCTCTCAGGTTTGGTCTTAGGTCTAGGCGCTTGTATGTAATGGTGTATTCCTGTAGTCTGTGAGAATATGTTTGACGGTTAAAGGACTATTGCAGTGACGGCAGACGGGAAGGTCTTCAGAAGACATCAAGTAACCATGTGTGTATCTGGTATGGTTGATCCGCAATCGTCTAATGACAGCAGCTTCTCTCCTGGTTAGGAAATCGAGGGAGGGACAGCCGATTAATGGTTGTATGTCGTAAAGGGCTGTTTTGCTGTCGTGCCAAAATTTTTGCCAGGACTCCTTGACGGACTTTTTGAATAATAGTTTTATGTCATTTGGGAGCTGGAACGTTGTTGTGGTGATGGAAGAAGAGGCTTCTTTAGCATGGTGGTCAGCGTTTTCATTGCCAGTAATTCCAATGTGAGATGGGAGCCAGATAAGACAGACTGTTACATCACGAGCTGAGAGAGTTTGATAGATGTCATGGATGTTTTGAACTATTGGATGGTCAGTAAAGATGGTATTGAGTGAATTAATTGAGGAAAGTGAATCGGTACAAATGGCGACGCGCTTGACAGGAGAAGAGATTTGCTTGAATGCTTGGAAGATGCTATACAACTCACCAGTGTGAACGCTACATGTTGAGGGCAATCGATAGGAACCTATTAGTTTGTGGTTGGTTGTGACGGAGCAGCCAACACCAAAAGAAGTTTTTGAGGCGTCTGTGTAGAGAACTACATCATATGATGTTTTTTCTAATATTTCCAAAAATGCTTTCTTTATAAGTATGTTGGGCGATTCATGTTTATTGAACTTGGTAAGGGAGGTATTGAATAGAGGAAGTTGTTTAGTCCAAGGAGGGATATGAGGTTGGGGGAGCGGAGTGGTCATTGAAAGGTCGGTATTCTGAAGTAATGGGAGAAGAAGATGGGCAATAGATTTTACGCTACGTTTGGAAGTAGTGTTGGAAGGATGATGTTGAGACATTGTAAACAGAGGGTAAACAGGGTTAGAAGGGTTAGAAGATGTTGATGCAGCGTATGAAAGGAGGAGGGATTGACGTCTTAGGAACAGGGGTGGCTCATTTGCTTCGCAGTATAGACTAGCAGCTGGACTAGAACGGAAAGCACCGAGAGAGAGTCGAAGGGCTGTATTGTGAATAGAGTTCAGTGAGTCGATGGTGGATTTATTATTATTATTTATTTATTTACGGGCAAGCCCATTTTAGGTATAAATTACAATTTTAAAATTATAATTAAAATAAAATGAAAAAATATGGAATAATTACATGTCATACAATAAAGAATAAGTAAAAAAGAGGTTAAAAATTTAAAAAGACAAAAGACAATAGACAGTAAGCTTAAATAAAGCATTAACATTAAAACATTAAAGCTCGGTATTCAGTAACTGAGTTTTAAAGTGATGAAAGGGGGTGTTAAACATCTCAAGATCATTATGAGTATTGGCTAATCTTAACATTCTTGGAATACAGCTATTGAAAGTATTGTTTAAACGATAAAAAGGTACATAAAATGTTTGTTGCTGTCGGGTTGATCGGGTTTGAACATGAAGATTAATTTTTGCTAGAAGTTCAGCACAACTGCATCTGCCATTGATAATGTTGAAAAGTAATGTCAGGTCTCTCTGTTTCCTCCTAGTTTCCAAGGAGGGGATGTTCAGAAAATGCTCTAACATTTCATAATCGCAAAAGATACCCAATTTATAGGCCATGTATCTAAGAAAATTGTGTTGGACATTTTCAATGTTCCTGTTGAGTCTTATGTAATGAGGAGACCAGACAGAAGAACAATAATCTAGATGGGGTCGGACAAGTGAACAATAAAGGACTTTAATTGCAGATGTGTCAGTAAAATCGTGGGTTAGCCTTTTGATAAAACCTAACATTTTCATGGATTTATGGATAGCTGTAGGTATGTGTTGATTGAAGCTTAAGGTGGGATCTAGAATAACTCCAAGGTCTTTGATTTGATTAACAGACTCCAAGACATGACCATTTAAGGTATAATCGAAAGTAGTAGAAGGTACATGGGATCGATAAAAGCGCATGACATGGCACTTAATAGCATTCAAGTCCATGCCATTTAAGGAGCACCAGTTTGATAGATTATCAAGATCAGACTGAAGCCTGAGAGCATCAAAATATGTTTGAATAATTAGGAAAAGTTTTAAATCATCTGCAAATAGTAGTGCTTTGCCATACCTAAAACAATGAATAATGTCATTGATAAATAAGTTGAATAATAAGGGACCAAGGTGTGACCCCTGAGGAACACCTGAGGTTACTTGAAATAAGTTAGAATAGTGATGGTTTACTCTAACCATTTGAGTCCTGTTCGTAAGATAGCTACTAATCCATTGTAGTAATACCCCACCTACACCATATTTATCAAGCTTTTGCAGTAAGAGAGTATGGTTGACCCTGTCAAAAGCCTTAGAGAAGTCAGTGTACACAAAATCAATCTGGCAACCCCTCTCCAAAGCCTCCGACAGGAAATCGACATAGGTAACTAGATTTAATTCAGTCGATTTCCCAGCACAAAAGCCATATTGTTGTTCAGTTATGATGCCAGAGCAGTCATAGGTAAGGTAAGGAGGCTGACATGTAAATAAAGCTGCCGTAGTCTAGTTTAGAACGGATGAGGGATCTGTAATCTCTTAATAAGGTATTTTCGTCGGATCCCCAGTGATAGTGGCAGAGAGCTTTGATGATATTAAGTCTTTTAAGACAAATGCCTTTGAGTGTGTTGATATGAACTTTCCAATTAAGCCGAGAGTCGAAAGTTAATCCAAGAATTTTGCAATAATTAACGGCAGGTAACAGGGAGTTATTAAAGAAGATTAGCGGTGTACCGGATGGGGATCTTCTGCTAAACTTTATGACCTTCGATTTACTTGGAGATAAGGAGAGATGTAGGTTGTTGGCTCTATCTTGCAGCAAATTTACTGCGTTTTGTAGAAGTTTGCAGATGGTGGAAACAGATTTTCCATGGCAGTAGACAATTAAATCATCAGCATATTGAACATATTTGATGGGAGTAGGAAAGTTGGCGCATAAGTCGTTTATTGAAAGGATGAATAGGGTGGGACTTAATACAGATCCTTGAGGGACACCATCATTTTGGGTGTGAGGCTGGGAAAGTTTACCATTTGCAGAGACTCTAAATGACCTTGCAGTTAAAAAGTTTTGTATGAAAAAGAGAATGTTGCCATCTAGTTTATATTGTAATAGTTTGTTGATTATTGCATTTCTGGAGATTGTATCAAAAGCACCTTCGATATCAAAGATAGTTGCTACGAGATCCTGTTGATTATTTATTGATAAAATTTATTGCTAAAATTATCTCCAGTTACATTTGGAATATATTAAAATTGAGATCATTTATCATTAACGAATAATTAAGCTTTATATTGGTTCCAATTTGTTTTGTTTAATACCCTCCGTTATTTTCTATCTCTCTTTACCTTTATTTGTTGTATACTAGGTAATAATTGTTTTTCTTTTTTTTTTGTTACTCAGATTTCTTGCTGTAAACTATTTTGTTTTAAGAGCAATAAAAGTATTATTATTATTATTATTATTATTATTATTATGTTTGAATAATTGTCTTAAAAGTGTGTCGCGTCATGAAGCCCTTCTTATATACATACTTCACAAGATCACGTCATTATATTTGCTATAATTTTAATATATTTTTTGACTACCTGTATCTTGGTTATTATTGTTTCGAAAAAAACTTTTTGCCAATGAATGCTGTAGAATATGTATTGCATTTTCACGTAGTTTTTTCCGAATTTTCACCAGTTCACTATGTTTAAACTACTGAGTTTAATTTTTTCAAATATAGACGCAGTAAAGATGTTATTAGTGGACTGTAAACTTTTCATTAAATGAAGGTACAAGAAAATTAATGCATTTTTTGGCTTAACAAAAACACGTGCGTTATGTTCTAAGAGATACATTCAAATCTGTCTAAATCACTGGGTCACAAAATTAGTTCTAAACACCCGAAACGGTTACAGAGCCATCATAGGCGCATCTTTGGGGAATGTTTCCTAACACACTAGTTTAGAAACAATGAGAGAAAAAATCCTGTGAAGAGCTCGGGTTCAACGTGTTCGAAAACTCCCTCTTCCATCTCCAAACAAACACCCACATTTTTGTTGACTTTGGAGTTGAGTTCAGCTAGAAAGGAACAGGACATAGAATAATTTTTTTGTTAACCAAGCCACGGCCCAACTACATCTCCAGTACTTTTAAGAATTATAAGGACATTTTTCAGAATTGGCCCAAACGGTCTTTAATTCATTATCTTACTAGATTGAAAAAAGTGCAGAAGAACTTTTGATAAAATAACCGAGGAAGATTTAAGAGCAGCATACAATTTATTTTCGCGGGATGCAAGTTTTTTTGTGTAACCTAAACTCCTAAATCTCAAAAATGAGTTTGATGAGGATCTGGAGCTTTTTTAACAAAAAAAACCAGTCATGAGGTCTCAACCATTTTTTCCCTCTAATTTTCAAGATACCTTGCAAAACTATCCAATTCAGGACATCTTGTAGGTACATGGCTCCTGGAGTGTAATCAACAATAATTCTTATTATCGGTAGCCATTACACCAAAAAACATTGTGGTTCAATTCCATAATGTTATAGATACTTCAAATTAAATCTCCCAATATTTGTTTAGTTTAGATTTATACTATAGGTTATTATTATATTATAATTATTGTGCTGATTCAGTTTTCCCTGTAACTCGACTCTTCTCTGATTTTGCTGCAACGTAAGCAGCATAAACATATGCGGAAATAACAACTGCAACCTATGCAGAAAGCTGCTTTGCTATATACGTTACGTTATCTATTCCGAGCAATTATAAACGTCATGATGTTTGGCGGAGTGATTTCTATTATCCCTACCACGTCCCTGCTGACATTATTTCAATTATTTGGTAAAATTTTCAACCTATTTTTAATTGAATTCCCTGAAATTCTATGGATGCAATGGAAAAGTAGAGTAAAAATTGGCTATCAGGTAATAAATTCCGCTGGAGCTTGCGACGCAGCTTTCAAACTCAGACGTCTTTTACGCTGACGTCTCTTTCAATTTTGCTCTCACACGAAAATTGTGGGAAATCTTAAACATGATAAACATGATAAAAGTAGATTTGAAAAGTTGAAGTGTAATTCAATAGCCGTCGGGGCCTCTACCCTTGGAAGTAAGTAGTTGTTGCTTCTTAGTAAAATGGTCACTGTTCCTGAAAAATATTTTTCAAAACTTATGAAGCGTTAGAATAATTATAATTATTCTGCGATATTAATTTGAAGTTTTGTTTATTTAAGAAGGGATCCAGAAGGATATAATAAAGGAAAGGGCAGCCGCACCAACTGACCTAATATATTTCTTTCAATCGTTGTTATGCGAGGGTTGTCTTTATATAACAACCTAGCTAGCGCCTGTCAACAAATAACAAATGTCAAAATTAACTGGCATGTTCACAGTGGACGGAAGCAAACAATACCGCTGGGTGGGCGTGTCCCTAATAGACGTTTTGTTCCAATGTATATGTTACCGGTGAAGAATATAATGCAGTTATTTCATATAATACCTAGTTATTCTATGAAATAACTTATCGTGTCCGTTAAAGTGTGTAATATGTTATTAATTTGACACTTTAAGTAGTTATTCTATGAAATAACTAGGTATTCTATGAATCAACTAATGGGAGACAGTTAAAGTGTAAAATAAACAATTTATCTAAAATTAAATCAAACTAATAATAGACAATTGAAATGAAAACAAGCAATTTATCTAATTTATGCAGCGTATAAATGGTATTCATGGAGACGTATCATAAAATCATTTGTTACAACAATGACACTTGGAATTGCAAAGAACATTATTTCTAAAACAAAAACATTTTTTGTTGGCACACTGGATTTTACACGAACCAAGTTCTCTTCCTATGGCCGGTAATAATTCATAAATGCAGTAGGGGAGGAAGGTAAATGTATTTGTCGTGCGACATACATGATGTAGATTGTTTCACACTTTAACGGGCTGCAGATCATTATTCTATGAAATAACTAATTAACCCATGAAATATAAGAAAGTTTTACACTTTAACGGATACGATCAGTTATTTCATGAAATAACTAGCTATTCCATGACATAACGGATTCATACTTCAACGGTAACATATATTATATAGTTTTACGAATAAATTTATATATTCCTATCACTAGTTACGAAGAAAAATAGTTATTTGTATACTAAGGCCGCAAAATGCTTTTTCGCTTTCCGAGAGAGAGATTATCGCCGAGGCCGCTCCGGCCGAGGCAAGATAATCTCGAGGTCGCGAAAACATTTCGCGGCCATAGTATACACATTGTTATTGTCATATTCCAGAAATGTCAAATGCTGTAGTGGCGTTCAGTTTGCCGGCAGTCACTATGGGAACGGCCGTAAAAATTTTTGTCGGCCGTCACTCTGGGTAACGGCCGCAAAATATCATTCTCTGGGTAACGGCCGCAAAATATCATTTTGCGGCCTCTGTTGCGGCTGCAAAATGCTTGTTTTGCGTCCGGTTGCACGAAAAGATCATTCTCAAACACTTATTAAAAATAAATATAGAAGTAGTTTCGATTTTAGTAGTATAGACGAATATTCCGAAGTAAGAATTCGCATGAAATGTAAAAACATTTCGCGGACACCATATTTCTCATATTGTATCAGGCTGTAAAAGCAGCTTTCAGGAATTCCTGGAACAGTTTTTATGTAAGAAACCGCACAATCATCATCTGGGGGTCGATTTTAGGAAAATGAAGGATGTAGTGGACAGTGGTAAAGTAGGATTTTTTCCTACTCGGCTATTTTCTGTTTCATCTTGTGAAATAGCTTGTAGGGATGAGTGGTGCAGGTAAATCAATATACCTAACTTTTGTGTCACTTCATGAATTTTTAAAAACTTGGGACCATTGGAAAGGAAGATCATGAAGGAAATTTTCCAATTTCTTTCAACAGCTGCGACAGTAGTAATCCCGATTTCCGCAGAATTCCGCATAGGTGTAATTCGTAACGTGAATATCGAGAATGAGACAGTATTTTATCAATCGATGGTATGAGTTGAATGGTTTAAGTAGAATTTATTCATTTTTCGGCAACGATATAAAACGAACAATGTGTAAACGTGCATTGAATGTCGAGTAAAAGCCGGGATAAATAAAAAGATTATAGAGATGCTGCGCGGAAAGCGATTTATGCTTCCAGATTATGTTATATATTTTTCATCTAAGTAGCTTTTGAATCAGAATATACAATGTGTCCACGGATGGAGTGGCCAAAAAGGAGGAACATTTTATTCGAAGTTTTAGTGAAAAATGTAATTCTTGATAAAAATTTATTCAAAACCTGCTTCATTTTATAGTGTATTTTAGGGACTATTTCACTAGAGTAAATAATTGATAACTGACAAAATTTGAAGGTTTTGAACAGGCAATTTTTTGTCTTGTCGCGGCAATTTTTTTGACGTTAAATATATCAAATCTATGTGTATAAAATTCTATCACTCTGTGATAAAATTCAATATAAAATATTTGTTAGTGGTTTCTAAGGAAACTAAGTTGTTTATTTATTAATTTAACTGTCTAAAGATTATTAAAACTGTTTCAAAAATTTAAATAAGTATTATTAACATGAATAATACAAGATTTGGAAATAATTCAATAAATAAAAGTACAATTAAGCAAAGTATACCACGAAATACAATGAAGAAAAAAAGTTTGCGTGGGAACAGCTTAGAATGTTTCTGGACGCACGTAATTATACGTTAGAAAAGGATACTTCTGAACAAGTTATAGCAAAAATTCTTGAAGATTATGGTTTTAACATGAAAAAAGGAGATGGAACTGATTTTTACTGAAGCTAGTGTGAAAACACTTTGGAATACGACTGCTCAAATGGTTCAGGAAAAATATTTTCTAGAATTTAACATCAACATTGATCCATTTAAAGATATTACCTATAAATTTGCTAGATTGGCCAAGGATACAAAACGTAAAAAGCTTCAGGCTGAACCTGAAACCAGAAAAAGAAGTTCTAACGCGTTTACCATAGAAGAATTAATGGAAACGGTAGAAAGCTATTCTGAAGATAATCCTGATGGGTTACAAAAAAAGTTTTTTCATTTATGTTCGTTCGAATTAGCAAGGCGTGGAAATGAAGCTGCTAATTGTGATATTAATTACTTTAAAAAAGAATATGATAATAAAAGTAATTTTTCTGGCAGGGTAGAATATAATCCAATCTTTTCCAAAACGACACAAGGAGGATCAAAAATCAAAAGCTTTATCTGGCAGTTAGTGGTTGGTAAGAAATAATGCTAACAACAATTTGTGTCCCGTTCGTTTATTTTTAAAAATTATTGAAAAAAGAGAATCCAATCCTTATCTAACAACAACAAGATTATTTTTAACAGTACATCCAAATTGGGAGAAAGGAATAAGGTACAAAAATTCACCCTTGGGAATTGATACAATTTCAAAGTGGACGAAATTATCGGCAAAATCAATTGGTATAGACACAAAAAAAATAAAAATAACCAATCATTCACATAGAGCTTCTGCAATATCTGCATTAGCAAAAGAAGAAGCTGATGGTGAACAAGAAGTAATTAAGCTTACAGGACATTTTTCTGCCCATTCTTTGAAACCATATTTACAATTAAATGAAGAACACCATTTCCAACTTATAGAGAACCTTCGAGAAAATAAAAATAAAGAAGAGGACTTAAATTCATCACAGGTTATGATGCAAAACAATCCCCAAAATAATGCTACAACGTACAACTATAATAATTGTACTTTTTACATAAATAAGTAATTTTTTTCATAATGCTATTTTTTTTGGCTTTGTATAATTGAAGTTTGCAATAAATAAAACGTTTAAACATATGATTTTTTAGTTTTTCTCTCGTGAAATAGTCATGTCGAATACCACTCAATTAAAAATTTTGTAAGGTAAAATTTTTCTCTTGTCGTATTCAAGTTTGTTGCTTTTAGGTAATTTTGCTCATGACATTTAATCCAAAACCACTCGCCTGACGGCTCGTGGTTTTGTTAAAAATGTCATTCGCAAAATTGCCAAGCAACAAACTTTCATGACAATCGAAAAATTTTGCCGACAAAATTTTCTCTCGTGAAAATACGACGAATTTTTGCACCGAGTCCGAAAATGTAAAAGTTATCTAAGGGGTAACGTTCACTTCAAAGTTAAAGACCACTCACTGAGTATAAAATTACAAAATGCTGACAAATTCCGGTGGAGCTTCAGGGGCAAACTTGAAAAAACATTTTTGGTCGATATCTTGGGAACGTTGCACTTTAGGGCAATAGTCATCGAAACCATTATTGTAGAGAATAAAATTTCGCACCTTCAGCTTTCCATAATCTTTTTCTGTAAAACGTACCGTTTACCATTCATGGCCCATTTAGTTAACCGGTTATTCTATCTCGGCCGATAACTCTTGAAATATTAGATAAATCGATAAAATGCATTCATCCATTTTTATGCTCATACTTTTTGAGATATAGTAGGTTTAATGTAGAAATGTCGACTCTCGACAGGTGACGCGGCTGCCCATAGGTTCTTCTCTGTAACAGATAACCGTTTCCTTTCGGTCTCTAATATAAATGACGTTTGACGTTGGGAAGTATATCTCTACATCAGTGAACCTCGTCTTCAACGAGGAGTCGGTTGATGTTGACAATTTTGACCATGATAATGAAGAATTCATTCAGGCTCTACAGTTTGTAAGACAGAAATATTGAAAAAATACCCGCGGCTAGTCATTTGTGAGTGTACAAAAATTACAGATATTCAAGTTTCTAGCTTCACGGAAATTTTAGAGAGAAAATAAAAACTCAATTTCAATCAACACCTTTTAAGGGCGATATCTCGAAAAGGGGTGGGCTAAGGTAATTGATGAAGGAAAGATCCGTCTTAATTTCATATTAGCAATTACCTCCTGAATCTTATCGCTTGAATTTAGAAGCACCCTGTATAAAAACATATTACAGATTTTCGCAGTATGAACTTTGTATGTATTTTCATTATGGACTTTAATAGTATATTGTATACCTAGGAGGTAAACTGGCATTTTTCAGGCCGAAAGAAGATATGGCCACCTCTTGAGGCCTGGAAAAGCACTTTACTGCCATGGTTCACACGTAATTTTTATCCTACACAATAATTGATGGTAATATTCTTTTTATAAAAATTAAATTTTATAATATGAAATTCAGTGTTTTTATCCCACACAATTAATAATTGTTGGTAATATTTTATATAAAAATTGTATTTACCTTACAGTGTAAGGCTTACACCAACGCTTACACATTACATTATTTCATCTAATTCAGGCTCCATAACCTCAAACAAACATCAAAATACGACAATTTATGATTGGATTTGCAGACATTGACAACTTAAACAATTTATTTTTAAACTGACGTTTAATGACGTTTATTTTAAGCTATTCATTTTTGTTTCTTCTGAATGATGTGATTGAAATAACTTATATGCTATTTTGAGTGGGATATCAATCAAATTAACAATAATGATTCAATTTGTCAATTGGGGCGCCAGCTAGCGTGGAAACGTAAAATTTATCTTCTCGGCTAGCCGTGGAAAAGGTACTGTTTTCGCCTCTTTAAAGCTGGTAAAATTGAACTTTCTCATAGTGTAGGATAAAAATCAATTTATTGCTATATTTTTGAAAAAAAAAATGATATTTCACTTACTAAAATCTGGTTAAAAATTCATATACCTGTAAAAAAAAATAAAAAATATGTTAATAAAATTACATTTCAGTTAAGTAGTTATCAAACAATTGAGTTGAATGAAGTTATCTTTCAAATGTCACTGATATTTTTTGTCATATCCAGAGGATGAACACCCAATGTGCCATGCGTGTACAAATTCATGCACAATAATGAGTTCGAGCGTACTTCAGGCACGTTTTAGCTTGCTTTGTATTTGACGCATATACGCGATTAAACACGGAGTCCCATGTTTTTGATGTTTCACCATACAGTGTGGAACAGCCGAATGGAATAAGTTAGATAACGAATAAATGCGGGAAAACGCTTGGACCACGATACACTTACTCACGGTATGTTCTTGCGCATGTAGCCGACAGCGTGTGACGTCATGTGGGAATCTCAATCGGTGATGTACAATGCTAAATATATGGGAAATACTCTGTTTGTGTTTAATTTTCATGCATATTTCCACTTTATGAATGATTATTCAAATGATACATGGTTTTTTAGATATAATATGAAATAATACTTTATTATCAGCAGCTTGGTTATCTTTTTTTGGTAAGTACAATGATGCTGGGAGTTAACAATGTACAAAACGTGTAGAAATGTGTAGGTAATATATATTTTTTACATTTTAAAAAGATTTGAAACAGAAATATTTATGGGTGAGCAAAATTAAGACACACCATTATATTATAAATATTTTATATTTCATATTTCTACCATTATATTTTATTTATTATACAAGACTCCTTAACAAAGGAGTCACTGGGATACGAAACGAGCCAAAGGCGAGTTTCGTGTGGTTAATGCGAGTGTATTAATAACTATTACATGAAACTTGCATACACTATTTTTTCTACGAAAAAGAAATTTGATTTGAAAAACATATAAAAAAATGCACAAACCGGGTTTCGAACCACCCTGACCACAAACTGATATAAAACGTATATGGGTATGTTACTGTTATAGAAAATTAGTAATAAATTATTGTAAACAAAATTAATAAGTTTAAATATGTAATTACCTTGGTCATTAAGTATTTTTGGTCTGGTGCTCGACATTTATTTTGGTCTTTTCTCGACATTCTACAGAAAATATTGGGTCTGCCTACTTGGTTATTTAAAAAACTAAATTTCTATTGGTCAATTTTTCAGTTTCATAATGAAAACCAGTGTTATAATGAATATCATTATGAAACTGAAAATTGGCATTTAATTAATAATTTATAATATAGGAGTAGAGAAAGCTTATATTTAGATTGATTTATTGAAATTTGTAAATTTTGACATATTCTTGTCCAGTTTTTTCAGGCAGTTTTGAAAACTGATTTTCCTATTAATATCCCTTAATCGTTACAAAACAAATATAGCCTTATATTATAGAACCGTATTAAATAACACTAATAACTGTAAATTAGTGGGTAATAAAATTCCAAATAAACCAATCAACTCAAGTAAAATTGAAATTAAAGCTAACAGCACCTTGTATTGCATGAAAACACAATGAATCGAAAGTTTGGGGAGAGTTGGGTGTAAATTTCTGGCTCCCGCGTGACGTAACTGCGCGGCTCGGACGCAATTTGGAGTAGAAATCAGCATACCGTGAGTAAGTGTATCGTGGCTTGGACGATTTGTATTTTTATTAATTGACTTACAGCGTTCAAAAGTTCATAGAATAATGAGCTCTTTGCCTCGGCTGAATAATTGCTAATGAGAAAACATTTTTTCACAAAATTAACCATATTGAACCTAATAAATAATTTTTAAACAAGCATGAAATTTCATCAAAGTCAACTCAAACAACCGTAAGATTAAATTTAATATTTTTCCACTTTTCCGCACTCAATTTAGTTTAGAAAGAACCACATTTTCGCACTAGTGCGGAAAAGTAAAAATATCAAAAAAAGTATACACATTTGTCACACAATATTTTCTTTATTGATAATACCAAATTTAGGGGAGCGCGTCACCCCGAAATATATACGGGCCACAGTTTTCGGCGGTCTTCGGCTACCATATTGGCAGATAGTGGAGAAGGTATTACCAGTATAAAAAGATTGGGAGGTTGGAAATCCAGAGCCGTGGCTGAAGGGTATTTAGAAGAATCAACGAAAATGCGGAGAAAAATGTCTAGCAAAATATTATCCACCGACAAAGAACATGCACATGGGACTACTTCTTCCAACAACAATTTTGTCACAACCAGTCTCTCGACACAAGAAATCGAAGCAGCAATAGATCCACCAACCCTCATTGAAACAAAAAAACTAATAGCAGGAGCGATCAACTTACAGAATGCATCAAATTGCCAATGTATTATTAATATTAATCATAGTAGAATAGATTGTAGTTTATGTTTATGCTTTGATAAAAATTAATAAAATTTCAATAAGTTGCTTCTTTATTTTTACATGTACGCTCGCTCGTAGAAAAAATAGCGTTCCCAACTCGTACGGAGAGTGTCTTTTTCTCACTTGATTGTTTGTTTAGGCAATCGCGTGCGGAAAAGTATCACTTTCCGCACTAGTTAGGAAATATACTATAATTAACGAGCGAGTTGTATTTGGTGTTAAAATAGAAAAAACACAAAAACTTTACATCCCAATTGATGATGATGATAAATAGATTAAAAAATAGCTTTTTGTGTTAATATTTATCAAGGTTCACTCAATTTTAAGTAGTGACAAACATTCTACTATTCGCATATAATAATTCTCTGATATACTTTCGAGAAATCCCCTGAAACCCTTCAAATCCCTTCAAACGGAACCGGTTGTATTGTTTACAACACCGGAAGTCCATAATATGTCCGCTTCGGCGACCGTCATAAGCCTGTTGAAACTGGTGGTCGACAGACCGTTTAATCGTTTGTAACATGTACGTATACAGAGTTCGACAAGTTTCTGAAAGGTGAAAACGTTTTCGTGTTCTTCTCCACTTTGAGTTTCACTGGAAGTATATAACTTCGTCTTTTCAATGAGACACTGTGTATTTTTTCATTTCAGCAATAGTTACGTTATTTTGAACAATTTTGTTGAGATGGTATCTCTATCTGTATATGTAGTAGGAAGGGTGAGTGTAGGCTTACCGCATGTGATTCATTGTACATCCTCCCGAAGAATTGTCCTCCTAGGTCATCCTACATCCTGTCCTTCACAGGAAGGTGGACAGGTCACTAGGAGACACCTCCTTTATATCGGCAGGAGTAGGCCAATACTCCCCGATCACATACTCTCTTATTGACGATAACTCCGGACACTCGCATAAGACATGCCTGACAGTTTCATCTTCCTGTTCACACATCCTGCAAAGAGATGTGTCCACTAGCCCCATAGTATGGAGGTGTTTTCTTAGTTGACAGTGACCAGTCAGAAATCCCACTGTTAAACGTAGGTTTTTCCAGGTCATCGCCTAATATTTCTTCGGCGCTAGCTTCCCAGGGTCGCCCAAGGTGATCATGGCAAGACTGCATCCTTTGATTCCATCCCATCTCTTAAGGAATTGAGCATGGGTGTAACGTTCGACTAGTTCTGCAATTGTCGAAGTCGTTAGTCCGTAGGTGTCACTGGGACCTAAAATTTTAAGTCCAGCCGCTTGCCTGGCTAAAAAATCGGCAATCCGATTTCCTTTACTCCCTTCGAGCCCTTCAACCCACATCAGGATAATATTGTTATCTGCCGAGGCGTTAGCTAAATCATGGTGGCCCGATATAACACGTAGTCTGTTCAAGGCTAATAGGGCTTGTCTACTATCAGTGCAGATTGTTATGTTTTTGTCAGAAATTCCTTTTCTGGTTAGTTCTTTTGTGGCAATTGAGATACCAGCCAGTTCTGTTCGAAACACGCTGGTATTGTTACCCATTCCCCACTTAATCCTTAGGCTTCGTGCTCTGGAGTAAACTCCACATCCTGAGCCTTCTTTCATTTTTGAGCCATATGTATATATTATGCGTATTGCACTTGCAGCATCTGACTCTATGTTCTGTTTTATTTGTATTTTGTAGGGTTTATTAAACACAAACCTGGGTTCAATTGCATCATTGGCTGCCTACAGCAGAGGTAGCGTAGTAAGCGCTTCTTTCCATAGGCTTAGCCTCAGGGGTGATAAGACTCCTTGTGGACATCCCCTCATGACCTTATTGCTCTACTAGAGAGCATCTTGAGTATCCATTCTCCTACTACCAGAGGTACATCCCTTTGTTGAGATGATTTTGAACTAATAGGAATCTGTACACTATAGAATTCTACTATCGACTCTATTCTACACGACTTGTCGACAAAATTGATAGTTATCGCTTTCTACATGTGAAGACGTGTCGTTTTCTACGATTACGAGATATCTATAATTTTATAGGTTATATTTCTAAATTTATGACATTTGACACAAAAGATACAATAAAGATAGCAAAACAAGTCGCAATTGGCTTTCACACAAGAAACATTAAAGTTATTATAGGGTTACCCACGTCGAAAATTTAAATTATCAAAAAAAATTTAGCATAGGCACAATGAGAACTATGAAATATTTACATAAAAGCTACAGATCGATGGTAATGTCAGAAATAAGAGAAGAGATGTCGACAGAGAACAGAGTGAGATTTATGGCTGTTGTCGACTGGAATAATAGTTATCTACTGTAGAAAGCGACCGGTAGAATTCTATAGTGTGCAGAGTCCCAGCACTGATACACGTTTCGTGTTTATAAACTCAAAAATCCGTTACTTGGCTGCTTATCCGTTGGCAGAAAATGTTCCCCAAATGTTGAAGATCTTGATACAATCCTTGCATCTGTAGGTGTTGAAGTCGAAGGTAGAAAAAATTATCAGTACCTACCTAAACTTCACGGCAAATCCATCGACCATGTTGTTGCTCAAAAACGTGAAAAACTGAGCTCCATGCAAATTAGTGCAGCTGTTCGTGCAGCAAGTGCTGGTGCATAGGAATGAAACTCTAAGGATAAACATACTAACTGACAGCCAGGCAGCCCTTGCAGCTTTAAACAGCCGCAAGGTAACATCCAGGCTGGTAGAAGAATGCCAGGAAGAACTAAATGAACTAGCAGACCACATTAAAGTAGGATTAGTGTGGGTTCCGAGACATAACGGTATTTCTGGGAATGAACAAGCTGATAAACTCGCGAGGAGAGGTTCTGCAACAGCATATGTTGGACCAGAACCAGCTCATGGGACCACAAAGAAGGTAGTCCGAGGGCAAATACAAAAATGGGAACAAAACCAACATAGACTTCAGTGGAGAAGCACTCCAAAGCAGGTACACAGTAAAACCTTCATAGGTGACACATGTGTGAAACGGGCCAAAGAACTAAGTACTGAAGGAATAGGCTGAGAATTATTACAGTTTATCTAACGGGTCATAATCCGGTAAAAGATCACCTGCATAAAATAGGGTTATCTAACGGGGACCCCTGCTGCAGACTTTGTGGCATGGAGACCGAGACCGTAACCCATATCTTATTTGACTGTGAGGCACTGGACTCGAGGAGACAAACAATCTTCGGAGGAGCCAATGTGCCACCTGAAGCATATAGCACACATCCAATGGACCTATATCGTCTACTCGAAGGTACGGGGATAACTAGATGGGTTGACTAAATGTGGGAGCAAATAAGCCAATTTGCAGTGCTCCCGGCAAAAAAAAGTGCTGGTGCAGCTGCTGCTGCATTAGAGGAGAAGAAAGGAGCAAAAAATTGGGGGTTAGTTTTTCGAAACTTGGCAATTACTTCACACAAATATTCTCCAATCAGCAGTACCAGTTCTTTGATCTTGCAGTGGAATTTTTGAACCATTAACAGCTTTTGAGACAAATGTTGCCACGCTCTTCTTGGAAAAACTTGAAGAAAGGATAAATCTCATCTTGGATTACTCATAAAAGTGAAACTAATTGGTCGAGACGGGGCTTAAGCCACTGAATATAAATAAATGACCCCTTCAAAAATCCCGCTCGAGACGTTCATGTTGGCTTAACGAAGCAACCAAAATCGTCGAGAATTATGGATATACGCCGTCAGTCAGATTAGTGAGTTTAGCGGATTCTGGAACCAACCGCCGCGAGAACAAAGCAGCTGGAGATATTATAGTAATTAATAATAATGAAATTTATTAAATTTTGTTCAATTTTTATTGGTTACACTGCACTATATCAACATAATTAACTATACAAAGTTGTTCGCATTCCAAGTTTTCGTTCATAAAAGAGGAAATTAGTAAATTCACTATTAATAAGTGAATTAAAATGCAAATTGGGTAATGGAACTGAAGTTCCTTTAAAATTGAAATAAGATCTAACGATAAAGGATTATTTTTCGTTAAAAACCAACTTCCTAATAAAATAATGCGACAACTTGAAAAAAACGAAATGATATTGAGCGCAATCGATATTCCGCATCTTTCAAGAAAATCTTTGTAACACGATAAGCGTACACGTCCATTCCACTTCATACCGCATATGCCACTTGCTACTCTTACAATTTGGAAGTTGAATAAGCAGAGACTGACTCTCCCAAAATCATATCGAAATTAGAAATAAACTTGTTTATTTATATACACAGTATTTCGATTAAAACTATCCACCCCATATAATTCTGAAGGCGTTACTTTTATTAAAAAATGGAAAAAAAATAGTTCAAAAATCATGTGAAGGGGGACTCCCAATTGTGTGATGGAAGTCTTGCTGAATCCGCTTCCACTACACATATTTATACAAGGAGTCGCCGAAAAGCCGATTCCCTGTCTAGACGACCGTGCCAACCAGACTGTTCCCACTGCAACAAGGTGGAATCTAAGGAAGCTGCAGTTTCAAGAACTATAGTCAGCAATGCAGAATGGTCACCCACCAGGATTAGAGAAGATCAGGAGAATGATCCACACCTAAAGATGATCCGGCAATGGAAGCAAGAAAACCGGCGACCTACTTGGCAAGAAGTGTCAAGATTTTCACCAACACTGAAGGCATATTGGGCTCAGTGGGACTCCCTTGTCCTAGAAGAAGGCCTGTAGAAACGAGTCCTTGAAAACGATGATGGTTCCGAAAATAGACGACAAATAGTTATCTCGAGATCTAGAGTAGCTGAGGTACTGAGGAAGTTACACGACAGTCCATCAGGAGGTCATCTGGGAGTGAAGAAAACCCTTCAGCGAGTCCGTGAAAGGTTTTATTGGATGAACAGCTCCGACGATGTGAAGGACTGGTGTAAGAAGTGTACGAATTGTGCTACGAGTAATGGACCACATCGCAAGAGAAAGGCTCCCATGAAACAGTACAATGTTGGAAGCCCATTCGAGAGGATTGCATTAGATATCGCAGGACCATTTCCGACGACAGAAAATGGTGGTAAATACATTCTGGTTGTGATTGATTATTTTACCAAATGGGTAGAAGTTTACGCGATCCCTAACCAAGAGGCCACAACTGTCGCAGATGTATTAGTAAAAGAAGTCATTAGCCGATATGGAGTGCCTTTGGAAGTTCACAGCGATCAGGGAAGGAATTTCGAAAGCCATGTATTCCAGGAAGTTTGTGAGAAGCTGGGAATGAAGAATACCAGGACAACGGCGTTGCATCCACAGTCAGACGGAATGGTCGAAAGAATTAACAGGTACATAGGAAAATTCCTGTCCAAAGTAGTTCCCAGCCACCAGAAAGATTGTGACCAGTACCTTTCCCTATTTGCATTGGCGTATCGATCTGCCATCAATGAGTCCACAGGTGAAACACCTGCGAAAATCCTATTTGGACGCGAAATGAGGCTTCCTTGTGACCTGGAATTTGGTTGTCGTCCTGGAGAAGATCTAGCGGGAGAAGACTACGTGATCCAGTTGAGAAAAAGGATGGACGATGTACACGAATTGGTTCGAACGAATCTCCAAGTTGCCAGCGACAGAATGAAAAAACGGTACGACACGCAGGCTACAAAAGGCAGTTTCAAAGAAGGGACAGAGTATGGTTACACAACCCAACGAGGAGAAAGGGCTTTTCTCCAAAACTGCAAAAAACTTGGGAGGGTCCATACTTAATCAAGAAGAAGATCAACGACGTCATCTATCGCATAAGTAAGATTCCCAATGGAAAACCGAAAGTAGTCCACCAAAATCGACTAG
>CAJUYH010005437.1:0-23289 GCA_910591685.1 Galerucella tenella | reverse complement strand
TGTCTTAAATTACTTGGCTTTTGTTGACCCAATTGTGATTTATGTTACATTGGATACTAAACAGTGTTCTGCTTCGTTCACATCATGGGCGTGCAACACTACACATACGATTATTTATGTTTCTCCAACAAAGCGGAAAATTTAAAATTTATTAGAATTTTACGAATTTCTCTACCGACAATTTAACGAAATTGGTTATTCAAGTGAATTTCAGAAATACTTTCATTCGAATACCTTTCGAATCGAAACGGATAATGTTTTGTGTTTTGTCATTCCACATTAACGAATGTGGATTTTAATGAATAATTGGTATTTTTGTCCCTGGTCGGTGACCTGCTGGCATTGTTGTGTTTCCATTATATAACAGTTAATTGGATTACGATTGGAATGGATTTAATTTGGTTTTATGACTTAAATCGTAATTGATTTGGCGACAAATTTTATGTGATGATTTGTATAAATGTAGGGCAAAATAAAGTTCGAGTATCTAATTGAAGTTGAAATATTAATTGTACTGCAGTAATCCCAAATGATTTGTTTCAATTTGTCAAACTTATATATTTCGACATTTTACAAATCATAAGCAGACATGGAGGCAAAAATTCATGAAAACGAGTAGTAGGTACTCCAAATCTTGATTTCACATTTATAATTAAGAATGTAGTTACCTCTATGACCGTGTACAAGAAATGATCATAGTTCGGGAAATACAGGGCCAACGACATTGTTCTCTTTCACCAGGCTAATTTTTGGTGTACAGGTAGTAATAAACACATACAAGAGTATATAATATTTCCAAAGTGTCAAATTGAACCGCACATTGTTCAACAGTCATTTGTCATTTTTTGCCTCGGGCTTAACAAAAGAGAAGTTGAAAACTTTTCCTATTCGCCTTCAAAAGACCTACTAGTTCATTCAATATACTTTAGTTGTGAAATAGAATAAGTCATATATAATAGTATATTACATACCGAGGTGGGAAGTGTTACATTACTGTCGAGAGAGACAGTGATGTAACTTTCCACCGAAGTTTGTATGCTATTTTATTTACAACTATAATCTTCTAAACAAAAATTCGGAAAAAAGCAAATTTTAAATTATTTCTTCACAAACGTCAACAATAAAATTACGCAAATAAAGCATATAATTCGCACAGAGATTGGTGCGCCAAAAAAGGGGTCACAAAGGCTGCATCGGAAAGCATCGTTCTTGCCTACTTCAGTGGAATGGCTAAGACTAAGAAATCGTCAACCTTATGGTCTACGTATTCCATAATAAAAACAACTTAATTATCAGAGACAAGGTTGACATATCAAAATATGGGAAATTAATGGCTTTTTTAAAAAGGCAAAATGCCAATTATGAACCGAAGAAATCAAATACCTTCACCCCAGAAAATGTTGATACTTTCTTACATGAAGCACCAGAAGAATTTCTTGTTCTGAAGGTTATTATTCTAACACTAATAAATTAGTTATTTATATTTATATTTTTTTCAACATCTTAGGTTGGTTTGGTAATTGGCCTTTCGGGAGCCTGCAGAAGTGATGAATTTAAGATGGAAGTCCAAGATATTGATATTTTGGAAGAAAAGATCAGCATCATCATTCCTCACACAAAAACATATCAAGCACGATCGTTTCTGATATTAAACACTAAATGGGTTGAAATTGTAAAGAAATATATGAAACTCCGTTCACGAATTCAAAATGAGAGGTTTTTCATGCAAATGAGATTTGGAAAAATTACCAATCAAGTCTTTGGACACAATTCCATATCGCAATTTCCGAAAAAAATAGCATCATTTTTGAAACTAAATAACGTCGGCAAGTATACCGGGCATTGTTTTTGGCGTACAGCAGCAACTTTGTTCACAAACAATGGAGGAAATGTTCTACAATTGAAGAGATTGGGAGGATGGAAATCGAGTACCGTGGTGGAATAATATGTAGATACTGCGTTCTCCAATCAAACGAAGACTGCTAATCTGCTCTTTGGCGAAACTACTTCCTCCAATCCTTCATCAGTCACCATGAAGAGTTCATCACACCACAAGAACTGAACTTCTCAAGCAAAGAATTTACGCACGAGTAAATGGTTTCTGTAGCATCTCACAATAGTTCGACCATAACGATCAATTTCAATAATGTCAATAATCCCTAAATATATGGACATACAGAAATTATTTATCCTTTGTTTGAAAAGTTTAGTTCTTGTTAATTTTGTGTTTACTAATCCTAAAAAGCTTAAGAAATGCTAATGTTGTCAAGTGTGCTTATAAGTCTCAATAAAATCGAATAGGTAAATGAACTTTTTATTCAAAAAACTTAAAAAAGACATCTTTTCTCAAAATAAACAGGAAAAAATCCTCTCACGGTTGGAAAATTTCCCACCCGTGGGTGGGAAGTGTAAGTAGGTAATATGTTAGTGTCAGACTTTTTAAACGTCAGTAATGATGACATTACATATATAGTTGTAAATAAAATTACTTTTTTCAATATTTACATACTTTAATAGAGAGCAGTAATATATTCGTTATAAAGAAAAATAATATTCGTTAAGAAATAATGGAGTAACATGCCGTCAAAGTGGCTTTGGTCTGAAAATATACTTGCGGCTATAAGCTTATCATTTGCGTCATCTTTCTACATTTTAAATTGTTTTGTGATAAGTAGTGTTGGGCCCCGATCTGGTGACTGTGGAAGGTGTCGAAGCAATTCTAATCGTTAAATCCTGCTATCTTTCCCAACAATGCGTTGTCCAAGTGGGTTTTTTCTTTATCGTCTAAGGCCTTTTCTGATTGATTCCTTGAGCTAATTCAGTGATCGCTGTTGATCGTCTAGCACAGATGTTCCAAAGAGAAATTGTGAAAACATAAAAAATTATTGCGGAAATCAAATTTTGAATTTAAACTAATAACACCCCGTATCTCGGAAACTAGCGATATTTGCATAAGGCATGTTGAGCATAATTATCATATTTTGCGGTCTAGAATCTACAGTTCAGAGATTGGACATTCTTTATGAATCACCCTGTATACACATAATTCTTCTGTCCATGTGTATGTGATTAAACTTCTCCAAAGCGACCGATTTTGATGAAATTTTCTGTGTGTTGGAGTGAATTCGAGGATGGTTCAGATTCACAATTGGTGTTACCACTTTGGGAATGCCTGGTTTCAATCTTTGAAAGAGATCCATGAGCAAAATAGAAAGACCTAACCTTAGCAGCTTACTGTTGTCTTTTGGATGCGTTCGCCGGTTTGCTCCCTCTTCACTCAATTTGGTTGGTGATTTTTCTGACACTGGCGTATAGTGATGGATCCAGTTCCATATTTTGTCATGTACCAAGAGAAATCATTACTGCCAACCGCACTGCTCAAATGCTCAATGTATTATTTTTTCTAATACCAATTTTCTTATGTACAAATTTGAACACTGGAACTGTGCATTCCGAGTTTTCAATAGTTGCTTGAACGTTCTTAAAATTAGAATTGGAAATTTTACCGGTGAAACTTCACAAGTCATTAATGAGCTTGAACGGCGTTTTTCTCAATTGGAGAACAGTTTTTAAACAACACTTGACACTTATTTTAATTCATCGCTGAACAAAATTAAATGTAGTGTCACTTAATCCATAATATCTGGCCTACGACCAAACTGATTGCCATGCAATTTCAACATTAATCTCTTGTGAGTTACTGTTATGGAAAGTTCGCGGGAATTGAGGAGCCTTGTGTACCATGTACCATGTGTCCATATAAGCAAGGTAACCGTATCTGTATCTGTATCTCGGAAGTGGATGCCCACAAGGCGGAGTACTATCTTCCCTACTGTGGTCTCTCTTGATGGATAACTTGCTAAGCGATCTCGAAAGAGGAGGGGTAGAACTGCAAGTGTATGCAGACGACCTTGTCATCTTGTCAAGGACCAAGTCAGGAAGGGTAGCATATAATATCCTCCAAAAGACGTTGCACGATGTCCACAGTTTGTGTCAGAGGAAACAGATGTCTGTTAACCCTGGAAAAACTGTAATAGCTCCCTTCACTAAAAAAAAAGGAAGTTGGAGGATCTTTCGCCACTTTCCGACAATGGTGAGGTTATTTCATTTGCAGCGGAAGTGAAATATTTGGGGATTATCCTAGATAAGAAACTTAATTGGAACGCTCACTTGGAAAAAGTTATCCATAAGGCCAGACTATCTCTGTAGACATGTCGCAGGATCTGTGGAAAATCTTGGGGCTTGGGACCCAAACAAATATATTGGATATATTATGTGATGATCGTTAAACCAATGATCACATATGGAGCTATTGCCTGGTGGCCAAAAGCTTTACAGCGAACGGCTCAAGCAAAGCTCTCTGGTTTACAGAGACAGGCTTGTCTGGTAATTACTCGTGCTATCAGCTCCACACCGTCAGCAGTCATGGAAATCCTTCTGGACCTACCTCTTCTCCATATATTTTTGAAAAGAGAGGCTAGATGGACAGAATACAGAATTGTACATATTTCTAAATGCACAAATCAGGCTTATGCAGAACGAAGTAGAATACTAGCGGACAGTGAAAGTCACAGTATTCTGGGAATGACCTCTGAAATAATGCCTCCAACAGTAAACTACGACCTGCCTTACACCGTCCTAATTTCAAATAGACATCCTCCGTGAGGATGAACTATTAAGAGCAGCAGACAGCTGTTGGTACACAGACGGCTCAAAAACACCCTCAGGTGCCGCACGTGTTTCTATCGGACCAGAACCTACAATTGGCATCGCAATAAGTTTGGCCAAACAAACACCAAATACCTGGACAGCAAGAAGAGCTTTAGACTTCTGGCATAATTCACCAGGATTGGTTCATTCAAAGGCTTTCATACATCCTTCGAAGTATGTCTCCAAACAAATGTTAGACCATAACAGACATGACCTACGTTGTCTAACAGGCCACTGTCATCTGAATCATCACATGCTAAAACTTGGACTGTCGGAAGATCCGACCTGCCGTCTTTGTCTGGAAGATGATGAAACAGCAGAGCATATAATTTGCCGCCGCGGCTCGAATCAGGTATCTGATGTTTAGCAGGGTCTCTCTCTAATTGGCTTTGTTAAGAAGCTGAATTTGTTTGGTGAAATCTGAATAGGTGTGAGCCACAATAGACTCTTGCGAGTCGTGGAGGAGGGCCTTATAGACCCACTCACCACAAACCTAACCTAACCTAACCTGTATTTCGGAAACCGCTGAACCCACGACCTTTTGTTGGAAATTATTGTTTCAAAAGTTGCCAAGATATTGCTGGTGCTATTGCCAAGTTCGTGATCATATGGTTTGCTGTGTGGTTAATTCGTTGAGTGTGATGACTTAAACCCAAATTGCTGATCTTTAGATTTGATTTGATTGTAGTGATATAATGTGGAGATATGGTATGATATTGATCGGAATAGTATTTTTGGATCGTGAACAGTGGTGAAAATATATTTCCATTTTTAATTACACAACCGGGAAAATTAAATTATTTCCGACCGAATAAACGTTATGTTACCATTTATTTGTTTTTCATTGTATTACAGATTAATTGGTTATACTTTCTATTACAAATTGGGTACATCACAAACAATCCGCTTTATATTAATTATTATTTGCTTACAGTATTTATCAATTAATCATCAAATTCAACGACCGGTACAGTAGATTGTGCGGTAGATTTATATTGGAAAATTCTATATGTTAGTTTGTTCTCGGAAAACAATGTCAGTTGCATGTATTGTATTTTAAACATTGACAGAAATATAATGAAGTTCATATGAAACCTGTAATTAGTTACATACATGGATAGTATCAATCAATAACTCTGATATATAAAGAGACCTATTATATAACCCGAATAATGTGAACAGCTCACTTTAAAATGGGTTGAAACACAAATCAGGACCAGAACTGTGAATGATTGAATGATGTGAATGATTGACCATCAACATAAATTTGTGACCGAACAATACTATCACACATATTACAGAGAACAGAAAATGATGAAAATACTAGGTTCTCTGTGACTGATGGAAAAAAAAGCGGTCTAAAATTAAGTGAACACTTCACAGTAACTTTTTTGATACAGCATCTCGTTTCCGAGTTATGGTTTTCTTTGAAGTTAGAATTAACATTCGTTTCTATTTAATCTATAATTATTGATATGCTTAGAGTGTATGTGTATGTTTTTTTAGGTTGATAGATATCCGCGAAATGACAGTTGTTATGTGAAATTATATCCAATCAATGAAGTGAAAATTTAATATCGGTTTTCTCCCATCATTCACCTCTCATACTCTCGAATAGTGCATTAGATGGTATTAGATAAAACATAATGAGCTGGCAAGGCTTATGATTGGCAGTTATTGTTTTGCAGTCGGATATTTTTGGTACTGGACTAAAACTGGCGCCCTCTACTATGACCAGAAACTGGCATTATTTATGTCTTGATACCCTTATATAGTCCACTACTCTACACGCTCCTACTTTACCGTGTACTGCTAAATACTACTATTTCGCAAGAAAGGTATCAACTATTGCATTTCATATCATTTTATTGAAATCTTTTTGAATACAACGTTAAGCAATATCGATCTCCACATCAATAACCAAGAGGTAACTAATGAGTTTATTAGTTTGTATCTATTGTTTTTTTCTAATCGAATGATATATTTTTCGGCCGCCAGTAGAAAAAATTTTGTTTCCAATACATGCGTAACATGTCTGCTCAACATTCGAAGTTGAAAAATAGCTATTTGTTATCGGAGATTGTCGACTTGATACAGTTCACATTCATCCATTTAACATCAAAAAGAAACTTTTTAATTTCCTTTCCCGACAAAACTGAATTTTATGTTGGATATTTTCTTTTGAAAATAAAATTCAGGTGGAATTGGAATGTTGTATATTCTCTTACCGATTGCTCAAATAGCTCTGAAATGAGCTTATTAAATTCCGATATGTCGTCAAGATTTCCATTAGACGCATTCATCTCTACTTCAATTACAGATTGGGGCCAAATATACATACTGCTTTCCCAAGGATTCATCTGGATGATTTTCTGTTTTTTTGTTCAGCTTTTTCACTTGTTTTTTTCATCACACAAACCTGCATTTTTCAACAATTTGTTGAATAATGTAGGCTCGAATGAATTGAAGCTGGAATTTTTCGTTTCAATATAATATAGATAGGGAAAGCCTTCCATATATTTTCATAGTATAGCGATAAATATTTGAAAATCAGACTTGATATGTAACAATAAACTGAAAATGTTGGCAACGAACATATTCAAGAGAGTGATGATAATTTCAACCGAACTGTTGTCCTATGAATAGAACACATTCTTGCATACATTGTTTTGGTGAACTGACTATCTTAATTAATATTTCAATAAAATGTAACTAAATATGACAAAGTTGGTCACGGTGTTCTTTATTAGTGAACTATTTTCACAAATTTAATCAGTTTATGAGTGAAGTTGTGAGTTGTGAGGAAAAATCTATTTGAGTGATTCATTGGTGCACGGTCTGACGCCCACTGGAAATACGACATTAAGCTACAATTGAATACATATGAAAATAAAATAAAAAAAAACAGAAACAGAAAACACATTGGAGGTCTTGAGCTCAAAAGCATACTGATAAAGCACATATTACTAACAATGGAACAATACAGTATTTGACAATAAAAAAATCGTTGTTGTTGATGTAGAATTCGGAAAATTCAATATTCAGCTGATCTTATAAACCTGGGAATTATATGACTGGTAATTCAATTTTTCCAATCCTTACAATGTGGAACTGCATATAATCAAGTTAATTAAATGAAGTATAATTGAAAATTCCACCACGGCATACTGGATTTATCTTGGTCCTTCACCAATTTCACGAACATAAGTCCACAGCATCAGAAGGATGACAGTCATCCTTCTGATGATTCGAACTTAACAGCCTTCGACCGTTAAGGAATCACTACTTGTTCAAAAAAATGACAACCGAGAAATGTCATGTTGGGATTTATATTCTGTGGAGTTACGATGAAGTTACGAAGTTAATAACTGTGAAGAACCTGCGTGAACAGTATCTCTAGTAATTTTGTAAGTTCACACGTGAATTCGATTCAATCACAAACATAGTAACATACCTATACATATGAATTCACATGTCAGTTCTTCATTGTTTCTATCATTTCTTGGTGCCAATTTGATTCATAAATTTTGGAGTTAGTGAATTAAAACAAAAAATATCAATAATACAACCAAAGTGAACTGATAATGAGTATAAATAATGTTGAAAATAAGTCAAGATCAGGAAACACATTGTTGTGTTCGTTGTTGGATCGCAATAGTGAAACGAATAAAAATATCAAAAGTCTCAACGGACGGAGGCTGTTAACATCAACATTTCAATTGTCACCTGAATACCATTAAATCAAAATAAAAGTATAAGATGACGAAAATAATTATAATAACATAATAGACGATTTCTGCACGTATAACATATAATCTGTCATTGCACAGAATAGTGGACAGTGGACGTCAACAACAAGATTTGGGTCCATTTGGATCCACATGAACAATGAAGGAATAAAGCATAGACTACTGGAATGAACAAAAGATCGAAATCTTTGTGTGGTTATGTATGGTATTAAATCACAGATATACAACAGATATACAGCCCACACTTCAGGATAAACAAGCAGGTGTTGCGCTGGTGGTATGGAACCACAGGACAAAGACACGCTAAATTATTCCTAAAAAGCACTCCGGCTAAACTGTCACGCGATCTACTATGTCAAAGTCGAGAAACGACGAGTATGATGGTGGGAATGCTGACCGGAGGGTCATTCCAGGGGTTTCCGGGGATACCAAGTAACGAGTTTGGAGCGCTTTCCATGAATATGCAATTTTTCCCCCAGAATGATCCCCCGGATACCCCTGCAGAGGTACTCCTGAACGCCCCCGGGTAATTATCATGCCAGAATCGTGTTCGGCATATCCGAAAACCCCCGAGTAACAGTTTTTGAGCCATTCATATGGACTATGCGATTTCCATCCAAGAATGACCCCCTGGATACCCCTGTAGTGGCGCCCCGGGTAATTCTAATGCCCAAGTAACGATTTCCGAGCGATTTTTCTTAGTTTTCAATTGTTCCCATAATGGTGCAAGTAATGATGCTATTGGAAAATGCATTCTCCGGCCCAAAAGGCGTTTTTCAAAAAAGTGCTGACCCACATTTTTCCCAATTTTCTCTGGGACCTTACCGAACATAATGCAGAGAACCGCATCTTGATATCTGTTGTGCTCCAAAATTTCCTTTATTCGGGTGACTTTGTTCTAAATGCCCGGGACTATTAGACCTCCTCTACCATCTCTCATCCTCAGAATACTCCATATAGTTCTCCAACTTGAAACATGTGGGAATGCTGACTGAGCATTGTAGGCTGAGGAAACATATGCTCACAATCGGCCTAGCAGACAACAGCCTATGCAGGTTCTGCCAGGAAGAAGACAAAACCGCGGAGCGCATACTCTGTGCGTGCCAAGGTCTAGAAAGGGTACGGTTCTACTCACTCGGAGAAAAAAACCGAGGGCAAAGAGCTACGCAAGGAGCGGTATCCAGGCTAAATGAGTCTAATAAAAAGGATAAAGCTAGATATCGAGCTTTGGAGAAGACCACAATACCCTTACCACGGTATGTTCTTGCGCATGTAGCCGACAGCGTGTGACGTCATGTGGGAATCTCAATCGGTAATGTACAATGCTAAATATATGGGAGATACTCTGTTTGTGTTCAATTTTCATGCATATTCTCACTTTATGAATGATTATTTAAATGCGACATGGTTTTTCAGATATTATATGAAATATTACTTTATTATCAGTAACTTAGTTATCTTTTTTTGGTGAGTACAATGATGCTGGGTGTTAACAATGTACAAAACGTGTAGGAATATGTAGGTAGAATATCCATATTTTCTACATTTTAAAAATATTGGAATCAGAAATATTTATGGGTGGACAAAATTAAAACACATCATTATATTATGAATATTTTATATTTCATATTTCTACCATTATATTTAATTTATTATACAAGAATATTGGGTCTGCCTACTTGGTTATTTAAAAATCTAGATGCCTATTGGTCAATTTTTCAGTTTCATGATTAAAACCAGTGTTATGATGAGTATCATTATGAAACTGAAAATTGGCATTCAATGAATAACTTATAGTATAGGAGTAGAAAAAGCTTATGTTTACAATCATTTTTTGAAATTTGTAAATTATGACATATTCTTGTGCAGTTTTGAAAACTGATTTTCCTAGTAATATCCCTTAGTCGAATATACAAAACAAAATAGCCTCATATTATAAAACAGTATTAAATAATATCTAATCCAGTAACAGTAAATTTGTGGGTAATAAAATTCCAAATAAACGAATAAAGTCAAATAAAATTCGTGAGTAAGTGTATCGTGGAGAAGACCACAATAGATCTGCAAAGGTCACAATAGTATAGTACAAATAGCCACTCCAATTCTAATCTTATCTAATCCAATCTAATATAATCTTATCTGGTACGGCTTCGCAGGTCGAAAACGACAAGTACCCATACTAGGTATACCGTTCGTGTGTCATAAACCAAAAAAAAACCGCCTATTATTTGGCATAAACCACAGTTATTGCATCATTGATCGTTAGCGTAGCGTACTTAAATTCGGATGGAAAAAATTGCGTTGGACAGTTACCACCTACAGAGTCTAAAAAAAAGAGAAGCTTCACAACGTCAAATGAATTCACAGAACATCAAAACTACTCCATGCTCCTTGGTCCATCGGAGGTATAAGGTAGATACTTTTATTGACTTTCTATAGGAGGACTTTGAAGAATACCATTGAACCACTCTCGATAAAACCATATGCTTATTTTCCCTCGGTTGTTCTACTAATTTCCGTCCGTACTTTTTCGTCCGCTATAAGAACAATAGCTGTCTGTTTGTGCTGTTAAATTTATTATTTAAAAAATCACCTCCTCAATTGTTATCTGAATACAGTGGAATTGAAATGACAGTATTACGAGAATGAATATGAAAGATGATTTCAAGATATATAAGACACTTGTATCCTGGAAATGGATGTACATTAGTAGGAACTATTGAACTGGAATGAAATCGAGAATGAATGGATCATTATTGGAGGCATATATCAGTGAAAATTAGGTTATGGTGTTATATGAAGATAAGCGCGTTAGGATGAAATGGGAAACGATGGATCACTACAAAAGTCGCTGCCTGATCCAAGTTTGTTGAAATAAACGCGACTAATATTTAAATACAATCTTGAACTCATTCTTGGCGAGAACTGTAATACCCAAAGTATCACGGAATATCTCACCAAAAGGTAGATGCGGCCTGTTTGTAATTTGGGAAAGATGACCTCCAGAAACTCCACTATACCAATTTTCGCCGTCAAGCTACCTTCAGAAGATCTTTCTAATCGACAACTTCCTCTGCGGCATCCTGCTTGCAATACTGATACCAATTAGGTTATGGAAAACAAAACGAAACTGAATAAAAATCACAGTGAAGTGTCGAAGCACCGAAGAAAAAGCATCAACCAATCATAATTGAGTTAATATACAAAAATAGTATCCAATTGGTGAACATGGATAATAATCTACCTTTTTGTGAAACTTTTAATTGGAGCGTGGCTATACGACAAAGCTTAGGTATTGATTTCAAAGTTTAATATCAAACACACAATATTAACAAAGCCGTCCTTTGATGTTAAACTTCTACATTTAAACTGGTACAGGAGAACGGCAAAAATTTCAATTTATTAAATATTTATAATTGGAGATTCAAAAAATTAGTGAGGTTCAAGAAATGGCCCTAGAGGCATAAATGTATTTTTTCGGGTATCTTTTGTTGTTTACCCTCTGCAATAATTGTGTACAATGTTAGCATTGATACTATTTTCTGTATTTATTTTCAAGCCACAGGATATCATACTCAATCAATGTTACCTCTGGAATACAAAAAATTATCTTGGCACTGTGGAAACGAGCAGTAGAATTCACAATATCCAAACGGTTGGGAGGGAATTGGGGAATTAGAATTATGATTAATGGAAGAACTACAATAAACATTAGGACATAATGAAACTAAGACTTTCTCTACTATTTCTCATCTTCAAAATGTGTAATATGGAACACTACCATAAATATCACTCCATATAGTACTCCAACTTGAAACATTTAATACTAAGATTTCCGGATTCGAATCAAAGGTATGATTGAATTTTACGGAAAAAATTTAGTTTAACATTCTCATGAACTAGCCGAGCAGGATTCGCAGCTAACTATTTCCTATTATTTTGAATAATAAAATTGTGAAAACGAGTATATTTGATACTTTAAACTCTATCGTTTATTTGTTTGTTACTTAGGTACTCATATATCCTAGTTCCGATAAGTTTGAGGAATAACATTTGACTCGATATTTAGGGTGAAATTCATAGTCGACACTTGAGGGTCACTCATACTTCACTCATCCTCATTGTATGCAGAGTTTGGGTGTAACTTGAGTGAAATATGAGTACAGATTCCAGCTCCCTTGAGTGGAGATTTCTAACCTATAAACCACGTTTGTACCTTACACTGTCATTTTAGGATATCGACATTTGCTTGGTTGTTATTTGTCTGTTAAAGTTTGAAATTTTTTAAGGAAATTAGTATGATGGATGATTTTATCGATTTTGTGAACTATATAGATGATGATAATGCTTGCGTTTATCGTTTACCTAGGTTAGTAATCACATTGGTGTAGTAAAAAGCAAAATTATTAAATTAATCCATTTTTTTATGCAACAATGGTCTCCGCTTGAATTAAACTCGTGTGCCAGTGACACCCATGTCTTTTACTTTCCAGCTAAGCTAGCGTAATCAGTTTTTTTTCATTTTCTATAAAAGAATATTCACCAACCAGCTCACTTAGGGCTAGTTTCTCGCTAGACAAGAAGAGTTTTCCCTTGTTTTTTATTTTCCCATGAAATAATGAACTTCAATGGAATATCTACTATAAAAATTGAAAATAAGAATATGAAATTAACTATCAAATAACTAGCTTGAGAAATAAACTCAGGCAGCAAATATAAAATATATATATTAGCAGTAAAGAACTGAACTGATAATAAATTACTTGCAGAGGGCTAATACACGAACTGAACACAAATTCGAATATGAATGCCATGCAACCGATGTCAGATGAACGTTAAAGGACGATCATAGATCACAATTGTTAACCACTCGCAACCAAAAGTTCCTGATAATAACATTGATGCCAAACTTTCTCCACTCAAATTGAAGAATTACTTGAGTGATGACTGTGGATATGAAAAGTCGCCTTGAGCTAAACTCAAACTAAGTTGAGTTTGAGTATGAGTGACTCTCAAGTGTCGACTATGAATTTCACCCTTACTTATAATCTGTTTTACTCTACTTTTTTTTTCTTTGGTTCATTAGTATTTTCACATCTTCTCACATCAATTGAATTTATCATTTTCTTCCATAGTTCTTCATAAATTTTTTGTTTTTTTTTGTTTCTTATACAATTTCCATTTTATTCTTCCATGAAGAGTTTATATCCTTCTCTCCATATATTTTCAGAAATGTTACTAAACCTTTAATGAGTGAATTTTTTGTTATTGGGTAAGTTGTCTTCATTGGGTACGCTGTCTTCGTTGGGTAAGCTGTCTTCTTTGGGTATGTTGAGTTGTTATTATTATTTGAGTAGAGTCACAAGTATATGTATGGTGTTTCATATATCCTTGGAAGAAATACCTGAACTGGTACGTTCGCGCTTTTACACCGGCCAATATAATAGGTGGATTTTCACATACTGGTATTTGTCCATACATTACGTTGCTAAGGTCATGAATGTCAATAGCAACGATTACAACTTATTATGCATGAGACTCAAGCCTCCGGGATACAAATTTATTTTTCCCGATGTTGCTGATGAATGTTGTGTACCTAGGGATGATCTGGTTGAGTTACCAAACCCCTCCTGCACTGGAGGAACAGCAAGAACTCATAGGATCCTTTCTTTTCCAGTCGATTTTTCAAAATATGAAAATTTATTCTAGGTTTTTTGGCAAATATTTTTATGATTGCTGTATTCTTTTATTTTCTTAAAGTACCCATGTGTATTTTTGTGTCAATTATTATTATTGCAGGGTTAAAGGGCTAAGCACTTGTTAACTGTCATTAATAAATTTGATTTCAACTCGTGACTCTATCGTTACTACTCTTGTCTCAAGCCTCTCTACGCTTGCCTCAAACCTCCCTTTACTTGTCTCAAACCTCCCTTATGGAAAGTGGATGTGGTACTTATATCAATTATTTTTTTCTTAAATGAGGATTTTTAAACTCTCCTCGCTATTGTGTTGAGAAGTTGAAACCAATAGTTATTCAATATGTGAATAACTTTATGCAATTATTAAAACACGACAGAAAACCAGGTCGATGGAAAAAAATGGCTCAACCCTCCTCAGTTTCCCATACTCTCAGTTATTCATTCTACCCACATGGCCTAACCATCGAAGTGCTATCGATCTATACTTCGACCTTTGCGAAAAACTTTTTGATATCCATAGTTGTCGCTAACACTGGCATCTCATTTTTTATGTTTTAAGCAGATCACAGCAGTCCTCCATACACGTGATATTTCCTTTTATTTCCCAACTTCTTTGAATTGGTCTTCCTTTTCAATTCTTTTGTGGGTTGCCTTTTTATTGAATTTTTGTGGTAACGCCGCTTTCTCCAGGACTTTTGCTATTCTTTATTAACTATGATCTCCTCTATGTCCTGGTCCTCTGGTTCTTCAATTAAAATTCCATATGTACACATTGTACACCTTGGTATGTCCACATTCCCCTCTCCATAATTTCCTATATCTTTTCCATTCATTTAATCCTCAATTATGATTTGTGGAGTCCGGAAGAGAAAGGTTTCTCCATTCATGAATTTAACGTCGGAGATTCCATAGACGCGGATCTTCAAAGAAATTGCATTTCCTCGCACTCATTCACGTATGACAGTTTTCAAATAATATTATTAACCTTTATTAGCCTCACTACAGATTCCGTTGCGATTGGTACTTGATGAGCTGGAGCGAAAAAAATTATTTCATTATTGTAGCATTAGTACTCGGATAAATTCGTCATTATTGGCTTAAAAGAAGTGGATTCCATTTAACCTCCTCCATTTTCTTATCAAAGTAGTTGATATAGATATGGATATGGATAATAGTTTATACTACCTTTCGATAGATATAAGCTCTTCATAAAAAGTGGTGCTTTCCACGCAGCGCAAATACAATTTAAAATAATCAATGCATACAACGCATTTTGGTTGTTAGTTGCCTTAAATTGTATTTGCAAAAATCCCTGTTGTTTGAAGTTACGTTTTCATAACGCACAGGCTGTTATATTCAAAATTTTTATTCCCTTTGCATACATTTCTGTGAAGTGGTTCATTGTTTACGACTTTGAGTTTGCGTCATTCAGATCCATGCAATTCAATTAGCTATACCGAGCTTTAGAGTAAATACCTTGAATCATAATTGTATATGGGTATTGATTTTGTTGTCAAAACCGACAAGCATCTAATTAACAGTATAGTACATGATCATGTATTAATAATTCTACCTATGCTACTGTTGATTGAAAATTAATAACACAGATATGCATACACGAATATAGAGTAGAGCTTATTGGTGCGCTAATACATTTTAGCAATCAGTAGAATTATTTTAACATTCCCGAAAATCCGATTCAATTTGAAGCTTATATATTGGAATCAAATATGACGTTTGTGGATTAAGCTATAAATCACGTGGAAGAGCTATATGCAGTATTTGAAGTAAAACTATCAATTAGGACATAATTATATTAGTGAGAATATATATTTGTTCAAACTGATTTTATTGCTAAAGAATATATCATTCATTCATACCAATGTCGAATTCAACTATGACGAGTAATGTGAATAGAATATACCGCTGGTGGTTAAATTTTCGTAGGTTGATCAGTTGGTTCATGATAACAATGGCTCAGCCTACCGAGCCACCTTACTTTGGGAAATGACTGGTGAAATCGGGCAAAGGTCATTGAAATAAACGAACAAATATTTCTATGGCAAATACAGATTCCATTAAGTTTTCCGATAGTTATGAGCACAGTGATCGCTGAAATTCTGCATTGATTCCTTGGCACAAGTTTTTCACTTCTGTAGGTTATTCTCAGTCTGTTTTATAATCTTAGTTTGGCTTAGCTCTTAAGATTGCCCTTAACAATGTGTTGTCGATTTTTCAAGTGGTTTATTGTATATACTTGACGAGTAAGTAATTTTTCACTAATTTTTTTTGATTTTATAAAAAAATTTCAATTACTATTACTTACTCGTAGGTATCGCACCGATGATGGCGTAATAGCCGAAAGCGCTTTGCAATTTTGGAAAGTTGAATAATTTTCACGGAATACACTGTTTTCTAGACTCTTAGCTGCCTAGCCCATTCCGACTCCGACTCGATTACAACAAGCGCTTGAGGTGGATGGGTTTAAAACCTCCTTTTTTTATTCTAAGACATCCTATAAACAGTCACTTCAATATGTTAAAGGTACCCATTCACTTACAGGTCGCCTGCAGGCCTTCGCCTTGAGGTAGCTTGCCTTCTTGGAAATTTTCTCCATACACACGCCTGCCGACGACAGGTTGGGATCTGTAGTCCTACGAAACCTCACTGTGTGTGGCGATTCATCGTCTCGGCCCGAAGGCGTGATCTTTAGCGCGGTTGAAAATTTGGTCTGCAGATCAACATATTTTTGGGCTTGGTCATACTAATAATTATAAACATAAACGATACTATGTGTAATCAGCCTGACTTTATAACAGGATTGATAGATATTTATAGAGCTAATCCCTGCTTATGGCAAATGAAGTCAAAAAATTATCATATTCCATTCTATTTTACCCATAATCGTTTTCTCTGTCTAACTGGTTTTTCCATTAATAACAAAAGTATTAATAAAGTTGCCAATTTTCTGTGTTTCCTTTTCCTTAAGGAATTCATTTTCTCGGAGAGCACTTTCGACCTCTGGATCAACTATAACAACTACATAGTGTGTAGAGAAATTTGAGATCGCCTTCAGGCCACGACCTGTAGGGGCGATGCCTGTAGATTTCACCTTAAAATCGGACTGAATGATGTGTGGCCTCAATCGGCCGTTACCTGTCGACATGGACGTCAGTTCACGGCCTGCAGGCGACCTGTTAGTGAACGGGGGCCATTAGTATGGTTTGAGGTCAGTTTGAGACCAACAAATGACAGTTATCTTCATAGCTATTCTCGCACCGTGCTGTCGTATTATAGTGACCACAGCGGACGAAAAGTACTTGACGTCAAAATTGGACAATTTTTCATCCAAAAATTGGTACGTTAGATGTGAATTAAAAAAACATTCGATATTATGCTAACGTCAGTAGACTCATTGAACATCGATATTTTTATATACATTTATAATATTTTCAGTAACGCAATTCTAGAATTCTCTGGAGAAGTAATTTTGTTGTCCCATTTCCGACCATTTCTCTCCAGTTTGTCAATAATTTCCCGAGTCTCTCTCCTCCTGCTCACTTTTTTTCCACGGGAATTTTGAGTTACATTTCATTTCATTATCATCACGTTCAACAATAATTATTGGTACCTTATTCTCAAAATTTTACAAGTGACTCACTTGAGTTGAGTCTATAATGCAGACAATTTCATAATTTGATTATTATTACGTTCCATTCCCTGAAACCCAAAGGAATTTTTGGGTGATCATACGATGTAGATAAGAAGTTCACTAATAAATCCAAATTTGTAGTGTTTTGAACTTTTCGTTAATTTCCAAGTATTTGAAAGTTCCTAGTGGAATGTTCACTGTGCATCAGAATTTGCGAAGTTTGCTCGCTACTTTCCACTGTTGATGATTGTTCAGTACAAGATTTCGAGCTTTTCTTATTTTTAGAATAATAAGCTCGCAATTAACGTCTACCGACGATCACTTGATGTAGAAGTTGAAAAACCTTTTGTTTTTTCTATTGGTAAACTTCAACTCACCTGTTCATTTTAAAACTTCATCATTTTCAATCATTCAATTTTCTCACTACTAGGAGATGGCTAATTTTTTATTAAAGTTTTTTTGTTTTATTTCAGTGATTGAATAGTATGTTGTGCCACATAAGCAAAAAATTAGCACAAGCCAGTTGAATTTGTTAACTCCCAATTATCGAATATACAGTGTGGAACTGACAAATGGGATAAATTCGATAACAAAAAAGAGACGTGTTTGGAAGAACGCTTGGAGACGTCGATTTGTATTTTCAAATGCTCATTTTGAGAGAGAATAAAAATTATATAGGGTGTGTCATGTGGCAGTGGCCAATGCCAACTTACTTATTTTAAATGCATCGCCCTGTATATTTACCATTTTTCTGGTTCTTCAGGAAATTCATATACACTACCTATCTTCAACGTCTTCGGAAATATTGAGTGTTTTCAGATGAGTTACAAAATTAACATTATTATTATTTTATTCCACAAATTTCCTACATTAGACTCACAACCTAATGAGTGAAACTGAATATTTCTTAATAATCTGAAAAGGAAATACGGGAAAATTTCAATTTCAAGGTGGAAAGTCTTCAAAATGCTCGCCGCGAACGTCTTGACAACATGCTAATCTGGTATAAAAATATATTCTAACATTACTCAGCATCTCGGGCGTGACTGATCTAATCGCAAGGGTGATTCGTCTTTTTAGGTGACCTTAGTTGAGAGGTTTTGTTTTGTATACAATACTTTTGTAGTCTAATTACGTTATATCAGCAGATAATGCTGGCCATTCTATCGATCCGCGCCTCCCTATCCATCAATATGGAAAAATTTGGGTACGCACTGCCGGACTTTGCTTGGTAATATTGTATTGGCAGGAACTTGGTTTGTTGGATCAGGATATAAATTTGTCAATGTTGGCGTTATTGTTTTGGAGCAGTATTAAATATTTAACTCCATTCAAGTTGCCATTAATTGAAATATGATGATTTCAGAATACGTTCTCCTATCGGAGTTGTCCTCCATGAGCTTCTGAGCTGGCATTATTTCATATAGACTATAAGCCCATGTGAAAAAAAGTGTCGCGATTTGAAGCAGCAGCAAACCCATTCAGAACGATGGTTTATCATGCCACCATCGTTTCCAGCACTATGGCGTACATTTTATCTCGTGCAGAAAAGCGCAGTGGAAAACTTTATATTTCATTTTCCATCCCCCGAAACCGTGATATGAAACTGTACGACGTTTGTTACATTTGATAGTAGAATCATAGGAGATCTGTCCAGACTCTATGACGTTCAAAAATAATCGTCCGGAAAATCTATGAAAATTTTTAAAAACTCCTATTTTCTACCCTCTAAAAAGGTGATTTCAAACTGTACGGCATTGGTTTCTGTAGATTTCTCCTTTTCCGAGATTTTCCTACTCAAAAAAGTTCATCTGAAACTGTACGGCATCTAGTCCAATAAGTTCCTTCTTGAATAAAATAAAATAAAAAAATAATGTCGTACAAAAGTAATAGTGTGGATAGTAAAAAAACAAAATTTTCCAATAATGTATGTACTACCTACAACTGTTAGCTTTAGTATACGATTATCTCATCTCATGTAAAAATGAATGGCATTTGTTACAATAAATTTTTTATTTATAAAGAAATTATTTAATCATGTCGTGCAAAAGTATTTGTACGGGAAGTGACCTTTTTGAGTAGGGAAATCTCGGAATAGAAACAATTTCCCACGGCTTTCCACATAACTTTTTTTGTACGGCACTTCTGTCAAATCTTTATTTATATGTTGTATAATCTACAGAAACCAATGCCGTACAGTTTGAACAGTCCGAACGATTATTTTTGAACGTCTCATGCCCAATTTCACCAACCATTTCCTAAAGTTAGGTATACTTTGGCAAGTTTATCCGAAACAGTGAAAGGAATGCAGTCGAAAACATTCGACATTGCCACTTTTAACTATGACAAAACTGAGGTTCCAACTATGTAGTGATAATAATTGGAAAAGGGTCTGTTCATTATTAACAATATTAAAAATATGATTAAACGTTAATTTTATAATGTGCTTGTTTCCTTGGATTTATTCTATTAACATTATTTTTTGAATTTATGAATATTTGAAGATAAACACTTTTCCAAATTTGTTATGGGCTTTTTGAAGCTCTGGCAGCGTTGTACGAAAACCATAATGACCACACCCTCCGAATTACATAATTGGTGATTTGTATCGACCAGCTGACTTCTTATTGGCAAGCGCGTGCGTGAGATCTTCCCTCTCACTTCGTCAATTGACTGATATTGATTTATTTAGTGGCGTTGGTATTGTCAGTTACCTTTGTACTCTCAGTTTTACTTGGTAAAATACGTACCGTACGCCATTTGTACGTTTGACAGATAGGCGCCATGTTTTTCCTCGCCTCTCACCGATGCCGCATAGCTTCAGATAAACTTGCCAAACTATAATACCTAAATCAGATTTTGGAATGACAAAATAGAATTTACGTTCCACCATGCGCTAAGAAACGCCTTAACATGATAGAAAATACCCAATATTGTCACTCTCGAGTAATTCTTAGCGCGTGGTAAAACGAAAATTCCAAATTCCAAAATCTGATTTAGATATTACCTAACTTCAGGAAATGGTTGGTGAAATTGGGCAATGGAGTCTGGACCTATTTCCCATTATTTTACTATCAAATGTAACAAACGGCGTACAGTTTCATATCACGGTTTCAGGGGATGGAAAATAAAATATAAAGTTTTTCACTGCGCTTTTCTGCACAAGAGAAAATGTACGCCATATTGCTGGAACCGATGGTGGCATGATAAACTATCGTTCTGAATTGGTTTGCTGCTGTTTCAAATCGCGACACTTTTTTCCCCATGGGCTCATAGTCTAATAGGAATGCCTGATAATTTAACTAATGCATGTTATCAAATCCCGTATCATCACTCACTGCATCAGCAGCTACATTTTTTATCTGTCTCACATGACCAGGTTCTTGAAACTGCTCTTCTATTTCGCTAATAATGAAAATAAAGGGCATAACTCAGTTTTTCACACTTCTCAGGAAAACTAGTATTGTATGAAATTTTCGATTTACAAATTCTAAAACAATTCAATATTTTGAGATTTGATCTGCATAAGTAATGTATTTTTTTTTGTCTCAATCCATTTTCTTACTTATTTTTTGAAAAACTGGCATTTTTTGCAAAATTTTGAAACTCATTGAAATACTGTAAAGCAATTAGGCAAAAAGACATAGCTGTATCGGATATATATCGTTGAAATCATGTGCCTCTTGCGTTGCATTCAGGTCCATATAAAACTTTTTGACATTATAACGGTTTTTCATTGGCGATTCTGCGTAAATGCATAATATCAATCAGGCAAAAGGGTATAACTCGCCACTCAAACCAGAGGTACGGAAATTTACATTGAGTTGAAAGGACATATCTCGAGTTATGCCTTTATGTCTGGTTGTGAATGTATTAGACTATCATCTATCTATTATCTCAAAATATTTTTGTTCTACATCAAAATAACTATAGTTCTGTGTTTTTACTTACGAGTGAAAAATTTTTTTACAGAAATATATGATGTTATGACCTTTTGCTTGATTGAATATTGTCAAATATATCTGTTAAGCCCTAATTTTAATAAAATAAGTCTCCAATTTTCAGGAATTGAGTTATACCGTTTTGTCATATTATAAAGCCATTTTTTTCAAGTATCCCACTGTGGATAACTCATTTTCCCAAAACATCGAGTTATGCCATTTAGCCTCACAGCCACAGAATTGTTTCTTGGGATACAGGCGGTCAATTTTGAAAGTTTTGGTGTATTGAACAAGAAACTTCCATTTATGTCCATGTGTTTTCTCCATAAACAATATTTGTAAAATGGTTATTCTGTGCATTTATGTAGAAGGAACCATTTTCCTGATATTATCACGTACAGTTAACGCAATTCAAACGACAATAGTACTGCCACTGATCGCTACTGTCAAGCAGACAGACAAGTTGCTAAGGTAATAATTATAGGAGTTATATACGAGTATGAACAAAACTGGTTTTGTATTTATTTTCATTTCATATGAATGAAAAGGAGCACAGGAATGGTTTTTGCCTACTTTCTCAATATCAAAAGCCGAATGGGAAATGAGTATTCAGTGTAATGTAGTGAATTTGTGAAATAAAATAAGTTTCTTTTATAATGGTAATTTTTGTAATAAGTCTGAAAACACTGAAAAATAAAATTCTACGTGTTCAAGCATTTTTCCTATCACGCCCTTATTCATTCATTATCGAATGTATTCTATTTAGCTGTTCCACATTGTATGCACCTCAATCATCTTCAATTCTTTATTTAGGCTAGTCAACAACGTTCAGCTTGTCGAATAGTTTTTTATTAATATTCTATCGGCATATCATATCTTCATACAAATGATGTTGTAATACAATATCCAGTTAGCTCGTATTTGTGAGTAGAACAGGATTTATCATTATCCATTGAAAAATCTTGCTAGAAAGTAACTTTATACCTGAAGCCTGCTGAAGCGTATCCTTGTATGTGAACCACAATAGTATATTATGCAATGAGCACAAAATGATGCCCATTTTGCACGAGTATGAAATTTGCAGCACGAGCCGGAGGCAAGTGCTGCAATTTATACGAGTGCGGAATGGCAATTTTATTGCGAATTGCATACTATACTTTTTCTATGACAACATATCGTTCACGTTTAATACATGCATACATTACAAAAACTTTTAAAGAAATAAACTGATAATATTTTATTACTCCAAATTCGCGGCTAATGGGCTTTCTATCAGGATTATAATGAGAATTGAAGAGATATGTAAATATTTTTTTTATTGCTATTTCTAATAGGTACACAGAAATAAAAGCCTATGAAAATGTATTTATAGGAAAAAATCATAAAATTACTCGTTACCTACTTAAACTTTGACAGAAACGATCTGCTGACATTTCATCAATTTGTCACTGGACGTCATAATTTGACAAGCCGTAGTCGTCGTGATTTTAAAGTGAAGCTAGATCTAACACAAAATATTACATTTCGCATTTGTTGTT
>CAJUYH010005436.1:0-23291 GCA_910591685.1 Galerucella tenella | reverse complement strand
TTAAATGAATGATTTATTACTCCTTGTCCTTTCTATATAGACTTTAGGGTTCTATGGTCCTCGCTACCTTCGGTTCACTATTCAGGAAGAATCTAGCGAAAGTTGCTAACTGAACACTTATTTACATGAAGAAGCGCTTACTTACTTACCAAAGTGTTTGAATCACCCTGAAGAGTTTAAGACACGTTTTTGAATTTATAATGAGCCCTTCAGCTATCAATATGATAAAAATACACTACAATAAAGTTTGCCTCTACTGTGTATAATTCTACTTTCTCGATATGCACACTTGAGAACATCCGAATAATTATAAATAATAACGTTCTCAACTACTTAAAATAAAAAAGTCAAAAACTTATTTCACGGTATATAAAATATCAATCATTATTTCAACTTGATTGTTTTCCAATATTTAAAGAATATAAAAAGTTTTAGTTGACTGGAACAAATAATTGAAAGAATCTATTTACAATTGCACTAATCAAATCACAAGAAATACTTGCATAAACAGCCATGTAGATGGATAGGATCTATGCTTGGGTATAGGACAATTAAAGGGTATCCTCAAGGTTACTTCCCTTTTGTGAAATCTATAGTTTATTCATAAATTAAGCAGAGTATAATAACAAATCTTCGTGACCCTTGCAAAACCAATACAGGATTAATCAACCAAGAAATATTAAAATTTTATGGTGAGCATTATTTTTTTGCAATTTCTATGTCGGGCAGGTAGCTTTACGCCATATCAGGATGAGTTTAGAGTCTTTTCTATTGTCAAGGGATTAAAAACCAATATATTACTGTGGACAGTGGCGTGGACTAAGACTGAAATGAACGTTTTGAATAAATCTGAATTTTTTTTTCTCTTATTTTTTTGGGAATCAAACCGCAATAATGTTTTTTATTTTTTATTTCGACGTTTCGGTAGCGTTCCAGCTACCGTTGTCAAGATTAACTAGTAATACATTATTTTTGGTCCCTATCGTAACACAACGAAAAAAATATGACAACTAGACAATCAATAATATTTTGAAGTTTAAGACTACAAAACTTTGTTGTCAAATTTTATTAAGGTCCATTAATAGTAGATTACATCTCTGGTAAAATGTGAAAAAAATATTTTATTTCATGACATTCTAACGATATGATAGTCTACTAGAAATGGAATCCAGTGAAGTGCACGTTCCAGGAACGGTTTTTATTGGGATAGCGCTTTTTTTTCGCTTATTTTGGAAATTTTGTTTAATAAAACGCGTTTGTTGTTACTTTTTTGTGTATGATTAATTTTGTTTTTAAAATATGTATAACTCAGTTTGGTGATTTTGTGTATTGAAGAGTGTATCGATTAACAACTATTCCAATGATAAATCATAGGAAACCTGGATAAAAACTTATGATGCTATCCTGATAACGCAGGTAATTGATTATTGGAAATTTCTCTTTCTAACATTGGTAACCAAATTTGACTACATTCGGCTGAAATACTAGCTACACATTTATCTGCATTTAGTTGTAATAAAGCACTTTTTTTGATTTTTCGTCTTTTATTATTGGGCTCTTTCAATATTATTTTTGTCGAATCCCATTGAATTTTATGCCCCTCTCCCCAAGCATGTTTACAAATATCTGACTTAAAGAACTCCCTATCTTTGATATATTTTTTATGTTCACTTATTCGGACTTTCAATGGTCTAGATGTTTCACCTAAATAGAATTTGTCGCATTCAAGATATCTGATATATGCAATTTTTTGAAGATTGTTCTTCATTTTTTGGTTTCGTTTTTGTTAGTATAGATCTCAACGTATTGTTAGATTTGAAGCTAGTTCGAATATTAAATTGATTACCAATTTTCCTAATTTTGTCTGATAAGCCCTTAACATACGGTATTGTCAAGTTTTAAAAATAGTTATTTGTTTTACTAGACATAAAAGCACAAGATTTAATGCCGCGGCTGGCTACGCTCGGCTATGAAACCAGCCAAGGCATTAAATCTGCTTTTCTGCCGTGTGAAACATATAATTTTTTCTTCAAATTTGTTCCAATTCCACGCAATAAAACCAGTTTATTATCATCAGCATCATTTTGAGTTTTCTTAATGTCATTGTCAATTTTAATAACCAGTTTGATTTAAATTATTACTTGGAAGATTGCCTAGCAACGAACTTTTTCTGCCTAGGCAGTAAAAGTGGACTTTTTCTGCCTGCCAAGTGTTATTAAAAGGCCGCTTTTAATGTCATTTGGAGAAAAATTATGTTAGCTGAATTATTAATATTATTGTTATTATTATGGGGTATTAACAATGAGCCCTGCTCTATATTCTTAATTTCTTTATTTACAAATTCTGCCGGGTAATTATTGGCATTTAAAACATGTTTCAGTAGAGTTTCCTCCTTTGTGAAATGATTAGCATGATTCTGGCCCTATCGTATAAAGATTTTACTACCCCTTTTTTAACCCTTATAGCATGATTTGATTCAAAATTCAAATACCTATTAGTGTGTGTTGGCTTACGATAAACACTTGTTTCATACCCTGTAGGTGTTTTATTGATAATAAATTTGTGATCCTAAAATTAAAGCTGGCAATAGTTCCCATAGACAGCTTCCTAACGACATGAACACAAACAACAATCTAGGCAACGACATTTCGACAATCTAGGCAACGTCGAAATGTGATCCTATTTTCGACAGGCTGTCACTGCGCAGGATGTGCAGGAAACATCAACCATCATTATTTTCTCCGGGTATATTTGTAATTTAACATTTTGGTAACCTCTGTGTCTTCTGATTTGATACATATGGTTAGTGTCCTTTGAACCCGCACGGATAAGAGCACTTTTTACTATACCAAGGCAACTAGGTTTTTCAGGCAATACAGAAAAACTGCAGAAACTAGCCCCCAAAGTGGTTCACTGGATTTATACAACTGTGATAAGAAGTGTCTTCTGTGGTGAATATATCTCCTTGGTATTACCGGGGCAATAAAAGCCCTTATTGGCATTTCTCTTATGGAACTTTTTGTAAGGTCGTATAAGGTTATGGGAGTTATTAGGCTGTGGCTAGATAAAGGACACCAATTCAAATGGAGGTTGAAAGAAGCAAGGTATAGAAGGAACTGTCAATTAGGCTATTGAAGCTAGTTAAGACATTTGACCTAGCCAGTGGATGTTATATACTGGGAAAATATTTACACAAAATGGATGAAGTTTGTGAACATATGTGCAAAAAATTACATTCCTTGTCACTGGATACACCGGAGAAATATCTATTATGTGCAGAAAATGCAGACTGGGTGATTAAACACCTTGCCATTAATCTGCTTCTGTGAGAACTTACAAGGACTCAAACGGAAGAGGGAATAATACAACCATTGCCACTACAAAATCCACAGTTAAACTAGTGGCCTATATAAAAGACACGAAGCTTCTGAAATGGAAGTAGAAAATATGAGAAATGGTACAAAGATTTAGTTCAAGTACACTTGTTGGACGTCGATATGAAACAATACCTTACATGTCATCTAAGTAATTGTCTTGGTAAAGCCTTGTTTATCACAAAAATTAATTGCAATGAAATTTAAACCTGATTCACACATTCATTTCGATTGTGTCCCGACAAATGTGAATCCTTGTAAACGTTTTTTTTTTCACAAATTATCTTGTAAAAGCTAATATCGAAATTAAGTTGACACGTTCTTTACAATATACTGATTGTTTACCGATACGTTACGAAATATACGTCAAAATAAGAAAAACGTAATGGATTGTGCACATTTTCAACAAAACCCAACAAAGTGACAGTACTATCATCATAACAATGAAAGTATTTACGGCTCGTGATTTCTTTAACGAACGTTAATAATCGGGTTAACTTTAAATGATCTCTGTTGTGTAAGATCGTCAACGTGAACATAACATGCTTTGTGATTTTTTGGATTAATCCAAATCAGATTTTAAATACCTACATTGAATAATTGATAAACAGACAATATTGGTTGAAAATTGGTTGAAAATTTCTTACTGTTATGAAGGTTCACTTACAAGAAAAGAGACTAGGCCGATTTAAATAAACTTTTATGAAATTATTTATGTATTTTGTTCACAACTATTTCAAAACGTTCACATTTCACGTATAATGACGTTCATTATTCATTAAAGGATAATAGGAAATGGAAAATGAACAGGTCAAATGACACGGATAATAGGACCTACATTGTAATTTTTTTATATACAAATTATGCAATATAACAAATAAAAATATCACCTCGTCCAGTATTCTATCCCAACGTCTCTTATTCTTCATTTTCGCAGCCCGACCTCTATACCACCCTGCCATAGTGTAAATAAGTAAGAGGAACATTTGTATAGTGAGCTCAACAATTTTAGAAAATATATCTGACAACAATGCTTCATTTTATTGTCATTACACTGATTTTAGAATAACGATACGAAGAGATGGACGCTCGCGAATTCCCGTCAGGATAACCACTCTACCTGTGTCATAATAATTAGGGTAGGTACGTTAAGCTGGCACTCGAGTTCCCGTCAGGGTGAAAACTGACTTGTTTAAAAGGTGTTTATAAGAACACCAAAATTAGAAGCCGAATTGCGCGCAACAAGATAAACACAAAATTAAGGAGATTAACGAAATGTAAAATAAATTAAATGGTAAAGGTACATTTATTTCCGGAATAATAAGAAACCTAACCTAACCCCGTCAGGGTAAACTGTTAGGTCAGTCCCGATAACAGAACAGATTAAATAAACTGGACGGCAATTCGAGTGCGGGATTAAGATACCTGCAAATGTCGGACGGGAACTCAAGTGTTGTATTGGTCATTAAGGAACCTGACGGGAAATCCCGTGCACCGGAAGAGATGATGGTTTATCGACCAAGCTGTTTATATAAAGCGTATGATGTATGTCAAAACTAGTGACGTTTGCAATAATTCATAGCTGATTGCAGGTGTTTCAATTATTATACTGTACTAAGGTGTTTCTGCACCACTGTGAATAATAGCCATCATTATATGCTTGTTGAATAATATACTATTATTTGAAGCCTTTTTAGTGAACTTTATATATAATAGGGGGCTAAATGTGGAGATTCGAGCGTCGTGGGGACCTACCCCAACTAACATTTTAAGTCGTAAAACCGTAAAACTGACTATCTAGTCAACCTTCAAGTCATTTTTACTAGTCGTTGTTACGTTCTAAATACGTGGTTAACACGTAACCACTACCAAAATGGGGAACACATTTGTGGTAACTACAACGTCGTGAAAACGTTGCAGTGACGGACACAAAGACGTAATAATACCGTTTCAACGACGTCATGATAACGTAATAAAGTAGTTATTCTGACAACATATTTTCTATCCTCCTCGGCGATACGTGGAACAACATTTTATTTCTTTATCTTTTATAATTTTGATATAAACTCCCAAACTATGGTGGCTTGCTCTACATAATCACAATAATATAATATTGGTAAATAATACAAAGTAAAACACGCTCAATTCAGAGGTCCCTAGCTTCGAAAACATAAACCGGGCATACTTTACTGATAATATGGCTACTTTTAGCTCTTAATTTATCATTCGCCTCCAAAATAATCAGTTTTTCTATGAAAATGTTAAGAGTAACGCGGTCTAGAAATTAATTTCAAATCGATAAAATGTATAAAAGGCTTTTTTTACATTTAGTTTAGTCATAAAAATGATATATCAACAATGTTCTGAGCTTAAAAGTAGGTCGAAGTATAATTTCGACAATAATTTTGAATTACACAAAATTGAAAGTGATAATCATTATGGCGTCCAAAATAATAACGACCCTTAAGTTAAATTCACTTCATGGTTAATTTATTCGGTAATTGTGACTTTGTAGTTCTTTTGAATATGTCTCATTTAGGTAAAAAAACCAAAAAGTAATTTTTGAAGTAACGATTTCCAACAAAATACCAATAATCTGACCAAAAAGTCACAAACCTATCAGTAATAAACTGTTGAAACATTTACGTCATAAACACAAGCATTGGCAACTTAACAGTGAATCGGCTGTAAAGTAAAATTGGAAACGTAATTATAACCACAGCAATTTTACGTATAAGTGAAAATAACTTATAGGTAATATTTACGTGAAACTAATGGTGATTATTACCGCCAAAATTTTACTTATGAGTAAAAATAATGTATAAGTGATTCTAAGAGGAATGTTTTCGTAAAAATAACTTAAATTGTTACTGTTACGTTATAGGTAATACTCTAAGTAAATCATTCGTATTATTGACCTTATAAATTCACTCTATTGTATGTTCTTACGATAAAGGTATTATTTTCGTAAGAACCACGGAATTATTACCAACAATAGGTTATAGTTCCTCAGACTAGAGTATTTATGACTTAAATTGTTAGTTGGGACTGGATTTTGAAGATTGGATGATAGGATGAATAAAAGGTTATAAAAACGTAACTAAAAACTCAGAATAATAAATGAACCGAAAAAAATGTTCCATTCAAAAAATTGACGTTTCGGAAGTTATGCTTGCACGCAAAAAATTGCTATATGGAAATACTGGATTTTCAGATTATTATTCAGACGGTTCAGCTTGATGTCCCAGTCGTGCTAGCCCAAAATCTGACGATAATAACCAAAAGTGATACAAATACACTAAAAACTGTTTAGATATTTTTTTTCTGGTGTAAATTCAACAATTTTTTCATCACTTATAATTGCACAAGTGGTTTGTATTTTATCGGTTAAATTTGGGTTGTTTAATGAGAAACTGTTTCCTAGCAATTTGACGAGAATAACTGTCAACTATTAAAAAAGCGACACCGAAGGTGTAATTCGGCAGGACAATTTAATGAATGAGAAATTTGGAAACATATCAATGCAAACTTTATTTATGAAACATTAAAAATAAACACATTTTTATTTTAATGTACAATTATTAAAAACGCAGTTATTGAAATTCATACCAAGAACAGTGATATTGATGAACAAATGAATAAGTGAAAAAAACACTAGTGTATTTGTCGCTGTAAAAGTTAAAGCTAACTTGTGCCGCTGTCAAAGTGACAATTGCACTGTGGCATATGCGATTTTTTATACATGAATTAAATTGTCATAACTTTTTTGTCAAAATTTAAAATATCATGCAGAAGAGAAAAAATTTTGCAGGCCAAATTGTTATTCAAGTTTGCTCTAGAGGCAATAGTCCATTTTTTTAGTATTTTGATATATATTGCTGTTTTTGTTATTTTTTTTAGCTCAAGAAAAAAAATATAACGGTAGTTAGAATTTGTTTATAACAAATTGTTAAGTTAACAAACAATGAAATTATTGATACAAAATTTTTATGATTTTTAAAGAGAAAATCATTCCTTAACTAATTATTTAAACAATCGAAATATAAATAAAATAAAGAAATTTATTTAAGAAAAAAAAATTTTTTTTAAAATCATTACTTTGTCAAGACAACATAATGGTAAAAAAAAATTCTTTCAATATTAAACTTGTCTATTTGTTTATAAACAATTTCTTAACAAATGATGTACAAATTTTTTTTCCAATGATACTTAATGCCATTGTTGAATACGAAAACAGCAATAATATAACATTTGTTTGAAAAACATTTTTCAATAACATTTCTTGGACTTTTCATTTTTTGTTAACTTTAAAAAATTATTAAAAACAAAATAATTAACTTTAATAAACTATTATGGAGGTATCTTGTTAAGTATATATATAAGAAGCAAAGCAAAAAGCCATTTTTAGGTTTATTATTTATACTTTTATGTCGTCATTTATGAAAACGGGAGATAGGAGAAAATTTCGTTAATCAACAATTGCATAACTTTTTGAAAAATTGATTTAAAATTTTTTTTCCAACGGGCATAAATTCTTTCAAGTATCTGGATGATACCATAATTTATTTAAATTTTTAAATTCATATTTGTTACTATAAAAAAATAATTTTCTGTGGTACGCCGTGTTTAGCGGCAGAGCACTCATGACGTAATTGCTGCGCGGAGCCCTATTTTCAGCGTTAAATTAAAACTATTAATAATAGAGGTACAGTTCCAGGAGCTGGAACTTTTTTTTCGGAAATTTCCTCCTCTTTAAGGACCTTTTTTTTCCAAATATCGTGAATATTAATAGTTTACGAGTTATTAACAAAAACCTCTTTTTTTCATCTTATTTTGTTAATAACAATTGCAATTTTTTACGTGCAAATCCTCAAAACACATTTTTCTAGAGGTCATTCCGAATCCAATGAACTATTGCTCATATTTTTAGGAGCTTTATCTATCTATTTTTCACGTTTTTCAACTTGTAGACTGGACTACAAGAGGAGGTACAAAATGAGATGTAAGGTATCCCTCCTTATATTTATCTGCTGAAAAATCCCCTCCTTGGTTCCCCCACTAATAGTAACCATACGCAAAATGTATTGTTATAATATTACCCTTAAAAAACTATGCAACTGTATTCAAGTTCGTCCCTCTATAAACAAGTAGGTGTTCAATATTATAACTATAGTTATCAGTGCATATTTAAACCATCAGAGTTGCTATAAAATACCACCTTTCGTACTGGGAGTGGTTGTTGAATATTTCACAAGAAAACTTACAACATAATATTATTATATACTCTTCAATATTAAACTATTTTTGGGTCACGTAAATATAATTTCACTTGTTTCCTGAAATACGCATACTTTTTCCGTTCCACACAATTAGATTATAGTTGTGTTAATGTTGGTTTGTTCATATGGACTTGTTTAACAACAAGCAAAAATATCAACGATTTATAAAAAAATTGTAACCATTATTTCTTAAATTGTACAGGCTGATCATTTAAAGTGGTACGGAAAATTGCAATATTGAAAACTAATGGTACAAAAACATATCAGAAATTTTTGTTATTTTCAGAGCTATACGAAGTAGACAAAAAATTGAATCTTTTCATTTTGGCTACATTACATTAATTTTTGAAAAATGTTCGCTACAAAAACAAGAGAAACAAAGCAAGTCCGCGTCAAAAAAATAAATAAATTGAAATAGCATATTGTTAATCCTGGCTTTTATTGAAGATGAAAGTTAGGAATGGTCAATGATTTCCTTGAAGACACGAAACGTCGTAGAAAAAAGGAAGCTACTTACTAAGCTAGCCAATGTCAAACCCTATGAAATGTTCCCTTTAAAAATGCAATAGTTTCGTAGTATAGTTTGTCTCAAAGTATATCGTTTCCGCTTTTGACGGCAATAATCTAAACATGACCGTTCACGACGTTTTTAAAAGAATTTCACCTGAAATGAAACCTAACAACAGTCGAGTGACAAGGCAAGGGCGGGACTGGTTATAGTTTATTTAACTCAATAGTATTCAACAATCTCTCAATAATTTCCTAACTTGTAGAACATTCAGAGTTTCTGCTAATGGTAAACTCTCCTCACCTCACCCACAAAATGCTGGAGTCCCTCAAGGATCAGTATTAAGCTCTACCCTATTCATCCTCACAATAAACGAACTCTGTGACAATTTTTCTGCACCCATAAAACACGTACAATATGCTGATGACCTAATTGTGTTTTGCCATGGTAAATCGATCTCAGCAACTTGCAAACTCCTTCAAACCGCAGTAAACCTTCTACAAGATAGATCTACTCACCTTAGATTATCCTTATCCCAAAACAAATCCAAAATAATCAAGTTTTCAAGAAGAAAATCTTCTCCTTTACCTCACATTTTCTTCAATAACATACTCCTACCCATTGCGAATCAATGTAAAATTCTTGGAATAACCTTCGACTCCCGACTTAACTGGAAACACCATATCCATGAACTCAAAGACATCTGTATAAAGAGACTAAATATACTTAAAACCCTCAGTCACTTTCACTGGGGTTCCGAAGAAATCGTATTATTAAGAGTATACAGAGCTCTCATCCGCTCGAAGCTTGATTATGGCTGCTTTATTTACATGTCTGTCCCCAAATCTGTCACAGATTCACTGAACTCGGTACACAATACCGCTCTTCGCCTCTGCCTTGGTGCCTTTCGCTCTAGCCCTGCTGATAGTCTCCACATTGAAGCTAATGAACTACCCCTATCCCTATCCTCTCATATGCTGCCTCAGTATCCTCCAATCCTCTCAATCCTGATCACTCGCTTTTCATTTCAACGACTAATCCCCCTACTTACCCTCGAACAATTATTAAATCTATTCCCCAAATACTCACTCCTTTACTCAAAGATACCGACCTTTCTCTGACTTCTCCGCTTCCTCTACCTTCTTCTCCACCTTGGACCAAAAATATCCCTACAATCGATACCTCACTTACCATTTATAATAAGCATGAATCTCCCACTGCACTTATAAAGAAAGCATTCCTAGAATTACTACAAAAAAAACCGTATGATTTAATACTCTACACAGACGCTTCCAAAACTGACTCCGGTGTTGGTTGTGCAGTTTCCACGAAGCATGAACTCATAAGCTCCTTCACCCTACCTATAGTGTGTAGCGTTCACACAGGCGAGCTACAAAGCATTTTTCAAGCTTTCAAAAGTATCCACCTACCCCACAAAAATATTGCAATATGCACAGACTCCCTTTCCTCCATTCAGTCAATCAAGTCAATCTTCACTGACCACCAGTGTTGCCACAAGCCTATTTTTTTTCGAGCCAGATGATATGGCGGAAACGAGCGAAATTCATACTAGAACGAGCTTTTCCAAAAATGTTTTTTACTAGTGAATACCTATTTCTTGGAAATATATATTTTTGAATATTAGAAGGGTATTTGTCATGTCTCCGTCTAATAATCCAATCCAAGTACTCCAACACTCCAACAGCGTTCAGTTCAATTCACGAGAGTTCAGAAATATTTAACATCAACAAAAATTTGGCAAAACTTAAAAACGAGCCAATTTTAATAAAGAGGAGTCAACGAGGAACTTTCAATTCAAACGAGCCAGATCTGGCTCGAACGAGCCACCTGTGGCAACACTGCTGACCACCCAATTGTCCAGAATATACACGACATCTATCAAACTCTCGTTGCTCAAAATATAACAGTCTCTCTCATCTGGCTTCCATCTCACATCGGCATTGATGGTAACGAAACTGCGGACCGCCACGCGAAAGATGCTACCACTAACAACGACCCAACACACATTGTCCAACTCGCAACCGAACTGAAGATCCACTTCAAAAACGTTACACAAGATTCTTGGCGACACCTGTGGCGCAATAGCACGACAGCACTTCATGATATCCATCCATCCACTACAATCAGAAGAATCCCAATTAGTCATACCAAACTCTCACACGGTTATCTGATGTCTCCAGGAAATCGTCCCGTTTGCCATAGCTGTGGTGATATTGTGACCGTTAAGCACATACTGACGGACTGCAAACAATTTTCTGCTATATATAAACAACTTGATCTTAGGCCCAACCTCAAGGAAATGCTCCACTGCCCTACCGAAATCAAGAAAGTCTTACAGTTCCTGAAAGCTACCAACCTATACTGTAAAATCTAATTTAAATATTTGTTATAATTATGTAAATATCTGTATATATTTTTTCTGTGCCAATGACCAGCGCTGTCGAGGCACGTTAAGCTAAAATAAAAAAAAAATCTCTCATTTAGGATATTAAATAAAAAGCAAAGGTAGTATGATAAAAATACACTAAGATTTGATCCTTTTTAAAATAATTTTAAATAGTCCGCCACTGACGATTTCTTCTACAACAGCTATTGGGCCATTAATTTTACGATTGCCGGCAAAAGCGAAGACGATATACTTTGAGACAAACTATACAGCCGTAGAAAAAATGTCCTCCAATTGAACAAATAGTACCTACTTCTATTTCGTCAATAAATAAAATAAGACAATCACTATATATCAAAACACGTAACAAAAGAAAATTACAAATTAAAAGTTTCCACCATAAAAACTTTTCTCAAGGTTATTCGGCCACCAGATCGGTAACTTGTGTGTACTATATTTAAAACATAAAATGCATTCACTCAATTCACTGACTTGAAATGAAGAGAAAAAATTAAGCACGTTGTTCGTACACGCCACCTATTGTGTGCTGGTCTTAGTCTTTGCGACATACATTATATAGACGTGGGGTGTGAGTTTAATTTAAAATTTAAAATTCAAATTAGTGATGAATTAAGAAAATGACAATTTGTCCTTCACTTTTCACGCAACACAAGCTTAGTCTATTTTCATTTAGATTTAAAAAGCGGTTGCAACATAATGGAAATTTTTTTAATATAATTTTTGTTGATTTTGATTTTTTTTCAAAAACCACAACTTGAACTTGGGGAAATCCCGATTAAGTGACCTAATATGACCGTCCAGATCGAACAACTTGGACAGCTGTAAATTCTTGTATTGTTTGTTCATTCAATGGTAAATAGTGTTTGAGATTAGTTCCTTTCATTTTATCGGTGTGTTTTATTATGTATACGATGTGTTTCTTTGAAAACCTTCATTGGATTTTAACCACATTTGAGAAATGGAAGAACTCCTATACACTGTGTTATTTATAAGATGATGCGACATAGGGATTCCTGTACAAGTTATGAAATCAAACAATTTTATTTTGTTAAATCTACATTGTATTTAAACATAAAGTATGGTTTTAAATGAAACTAACTGTTTTTAAATGACTCCACAATATATTTGTAAAAATCTGTAAATTGCAAGTAAATTGACAATTGTTTCGATATCAATATCATCATCAGAATGACAGAAGTTACTTTTGACATGATGTATACGTTAATTGGTCTGAAATCATCAAATTTTTTTGTATTTGTTACCTTTTGAATAGGTACAATAATTGATGTTTTCCACAAGTCAGGAAATTTACTTTTCCGCAAATCGCTAGGAAATTTTGACATTCCTGTCAAAATTTCTTGAAGAAAAAGTCAGGACTTCCTTACTGTAAGGAAATGTCATTTCCTTACTGTAAGGAAATGATATTTCCGTACAGTTGTTAGTGTTCTACATAAATGATAGAAATTTCTTTGGCAATAATTCTAATGAAGCAGTATTCACTGCCTCAACCAGCTCTGGAGGAGTCCCAGGAATGGAAATTTCATCATCACTTATCATTTTACTTTCGAGAACACTAGCAATTAAATTTATAAGCGTCAAGTTTGACAATTCAACCTCAATACGTTTCCATAGTAACCCAAGTGATTTTATTAGGGATTTCAAAGAACCATTTATTTGGGAATAAAATTATCGCGTTTTTTTTTTAATCAATCAATATCTGTCGAATTTTAAACGATTTGAGGAAAAATAGTATGTTTACCTCGTAGGAAAAGCCACATTCCTGGACTCTGTGCTGCTAAGTCTCGGCTTGCGCCTCGACTTAGCAATCTTCACAGTCGTCCAGGAATGTTAAGCTTTTCCTACCTGGTAAACAATGTACTATTGTTCTATACTTAAATTTATTATATCTGTTAATTTATCACTAATAGTATTTAAGCCATTCAGCATAATGGTTTTGGTAATCGCATCTGTTGAATAATCTTTTTGCAAATTTAATATTAAACTTTTTACTTTTTGTTGGGTTATTTTTTGAAAGTTGTATAAAGGTGTTATTTGGTTATTAATAATAACATGATTTCTTTTATTCAGATCATGATCCCTATTAGCTATTAGTTCTATACTTTGTAGATTTAATTCAATGCTCGTCGGGGTATGTAGCCCGGAGAGTAGTTGTTTTTTTTGTCGTGAATTAGTAAAATATTTTTGTAAGAAAACTTTTATAGGAGAAAGAATCATGACTTCATTTAAAATTTAACGATATTTCGTTCAATTTGACAACCTCTACCCAAGAAAATATTTTTGATACCTCATAATCAATGGTTGAACAAAAGAAAAAGTGAGGAAGTTGAAGAAAAAAATGCAATAATAACAAATTTCACAACAGAAATACATTTTTTACTATTTTACCAGTTTCAAAAATTACATTTGCATCGCCAGTAGTAGCTTATAATAATTTGTTAGACTGGTAGAGCAATGAATGTTACATCTCTGTTGTGAAAGATTCCACTTAGTGCTGAAATTTTTTTGATCCACACAGTATATATTCTTAGTTATAGGAGAAACTTTTTTCAACATCCTGTATAATATGAATTAACTTCCCTTGATATTGTTTTGCCATGAAGGTGAAAATATCTCGACCTAGTTTACAGAATGTTTTATTACAAATAAGTAATAAAATATTTAATTTTGCTAATTATATTACTGTCCACGTATTGCAATGTAACTAAAACCCCAAGTCCTCACAAACCATTTATTTAATAGCTTTTATAAAACAATGTCCATTTCATAGAGAGCATTTTATAAAAAGGTTACATAATTGGTCGAATTTTTTTTTCAATGTGGTTTGTCGTTATTTCGATTGCTGCATATCTCGAGAAGAAAAGACAATAGAATATCGATGGCAACCTTGTCGTGGTGCCTTTCTCTTTAAGGGTAGGTGCCTAGCTAACGATCTTAATCACACCCATTTTAAGATGCAATTTTGTCGTGTTGGTGTTTGTTTCGACATAGTAAAATACCGCAATCCAATATGTGAATGGGTGGTAAATGTATTATTCCTGAATAATATGGGTGCTATCACCAAAACTTAAAAATTAGATTTAATGAATATACGAGGCGTATACGAAATAATCTCGGGATATAAAAACGATAAGCAAGCACATTATACAATAAACCATTCTGAAATAAGTGTTTATATAATATAGGAGTGGGTCACCCCCAAATAGTCGTCTATAAAATTGGAGGAAAATGATCAAAATTTACCAAATTTGAACCAAAAATGCGAAGAAAACGATTTTGCGGATTTTCGACGATCAACTCGCGGTTTCTCGGAGAATATATTTTTTCACGAAAATTTAATGACGTATTCTACAACCAATTCTAGAGATTATTTTTTTACGTTTCTTAACACCAATGAAATGCTTCTTTATTTGTCACAAGATAAGTTTCAACCAATTATGTCATTATTATAGTGGGAATAAATCTCTTGTGATTATTCTCGGGAATATATGTATAAAATGGGTGAAATTTATCGGTTTAGTACCTTTTCTGATGCAGAAATAACAAACAAGATTTTAGAAACTACTTCGAAAAATACTCTAATAAGTAATCAATCTATATGGAGACAATTTATGATAGTTTTATTGATATTTTTTGTTGTAAAAATTTGTGAATCAAAAAATAATCTAGTCAAATATAACTCGCGAGTTCCATAAATTAGAAAATAGTTTGACAGATTTTGTTCAAACTTGTTGCCATTTCGAAATAGCCTGGCAACAAGTTTTCAAAAAATCTGTCAAATTATTTTCAATTTATTCTCACTCTTTTGTTATATTATTACTGATAATGAAACTTGTGGCGAAATTCACAAAGAATTTTACCAACTCGAGCAATAAATTTGAAGGAATTCTTGCAATGCTCTTATTACTGATGGACGAGTGATTCCGAAGTATTTTAAGTTTATTCAATTAACAGAATATTCAAAAGAAAAATATTTGTAACTTGGTGATTTTATGTTATTTTTAAATAAATATTTAATGAAAAGTTCAAATAATGAAAAATTGTACAAATTTTACATTTTAAATAAAAGTCAACTTTTAAAATGTGGATAAATAATGCGGGAACAAAAAATATCAGAGATAAAAGGTTGTAAATGGGAACGAATGAGGAATAAATGAGTGTATAGTTCTTTTCAAAATCTAAGAAACTGACCTGACCTGACCTGGGATAATGACATGCAATAAAGCCATAAAAGTATTAGCCGTGACAGCGACTTATTTATTTTGTTGGCGAATAATTAATTATTACCTGCAAGCTCTTTAAGACTTTTGGGTCATTCTTATTATAAATTTACTTAGTATAGTATTTTCACGATCTAAAAAACTGACCTAATCTGAGATGGTAGGATGAAGGTATAATTATACCTAGTGCTTTTTCTTTTTCATCAGGTATAGTGCGACTCTGCACGGTAAATCCGAAAAAGTTCGGTTAGCGTAGCGTAACGTTACGCGTAACGGTCAGATCTTTTGCGTCGCGACCCCTGGTCGCTCAAACATAACCTGGCGTAAAGAACTAAAGTTCCAATAAAAAAATGTGCTCTTAAGGGGTTAAAAACATAAAAATGAATTTTCCATAAACAAATATATACACATACTAATTATAACATTGGGTAATTTGTCTTTTTTTAGAGTAACAAACATTTTTCACTATGTCTGACAGTTCTGTCCAATTTACTGTCAGCACAAAAGTTTATATGTTATAGGCAATCTGTATAATCCGGCATTGTATAGAATGCCTAAGCATTATATACATTGCCAAAAACGTTCAGGCAATGTGTATAATACGATTCATTTCATACATTGCCTAGGTATTGTATAAAATGCCAGAAGCGCATCAGGTGTGTGTATAACGAACGACCACGGGAATGAGACGCATGCGCGGGGTGCGGGACTACCCTGTAAACAAGTTGCAGCTCGTTCGGTCAAGTTCGGTGTGTTAGTATTTCTTTTTGTTATCAGAGAGCTGGTTGTCTCTGTTGTTATTGAGTAGGTTACCTACAAGGTTACTAGATTGCAATTTTAATATACTTTATTTTAGTTCGTTCAGAGATGTTACCTAAGATTTTATTTCCTTTCAAATTATAATTATGTTACCAACAGTTTATTTAAAGTACTTATACGAAAACTGGTTGTTTTTTTATGTGAAATCGATTATGAAAAATCGATTACATACATTACCTATGCTTCAACCGGCATTCTAAACAATGCCTAGGTATTCTATACATTTCCTAGGTAAAGTGTAAAATAGTTGAACTATTTAATATCATTTCATACATTGCCTGAACGACTCCGGCATTCTATACATTTCCTAGGTATTGTATAGAATGCCTGCATTATACACATTGCCTATAACATATACAACAAACGACTAAATTCAAGGCAACTAGATAATCACGTGGCTAAAAAAGAGTGTTAAAATGATAATTTTTTACTGAATATAGTTACCAATCAAATTACTCAATTTCAAGTCATGTGTCAAATTTCATCCAATCACCGCTGTATTACAGCGAAAATACCCTACCTGTGGTGTTTTCAGTTTGGTGTTTATTTTTTATTAAACATTAATTAAACGTCAAACTGACAACTGGATTAAAAATGTCGCAAATATTTGGTATTGCATCTAACGATTGAATTAATTTACCAATTGTACTTTTCACAACTGTAGTTTTAAATAAAAATGAATAATATTCAATTAAAACTTATAAAGTTTGTATTAAAAATTATTGAACGTCAGATTGACAATCAATTTTTTGATATCCACAAAGTAAAAATTATCTTATCGAATACTCCTCGGGTCTTGATAAATACTCAAAATTTTGTCGTAGAGAATCCTTCAAGCGTGTTGCTCAAAGATAATAGCCCTCGGCCTGCGGCCTTGGGCTATTATCAAGCAACACGCTTTCAGCATTCTCTATCGGTGTTATCGAAATGCCTCCCGTTTTTTCAGGTACCTATTTTCATAGATGAAATGCCTCCCGGGTACAATCGAAATGCCTCCGGGTCCTTAATCATTTATGGTAATATTTTGTGTGCTTAATCTTTGTATAATGACACAATGTTGCCAAATTATAATTTGAATAGGTAAATATATATCTATTTTTATTTTTCTAATTCTTATGCACTGTACATAAAATCTGTTAACAAAATATTTCAGAGTACGACATTTTTGTTTAGAAAATAAAATTGTTTACAATTAAAAACAAAGCCGAAGTACACTTAGTTGTTTATAATAAATATCCTTTCTATAATGATGTGATTACTTAATCAGTGTACATTTTTGTTTAGAAAATAAAATTGTTTACCATTAAAAATAAAGCCGATGTACCTACACTAAGTATTCTAATTGTTTTGATCTAACACGATTCTAATCTCTAATCTATTCCATGAATAGGGTAGTTTGCACCTACTAAATCTGGTAATTAGTTGTTTATAATAAATATTCTTTCTATAATTATGTGATCACTTAATTTTTGTATAAATACTTCAAGTTTATTAGTTCTTGTCTCAGTTTTGTCGATTTAAAGCTTGTATCAGTTTGTCAATTTTAAGTTCAAATTGTGTTTAAGTGGATTAAGTTATAATATTCGAAATAATGGAATCAACGATGTGTTCGAGTCAAAAGGGCAAACCTTTAATATCAATTGATGGTTTCACATTCGGTTTTCAAAAAATGTTGGCCAAAGATACGGTAAAGCGATGGACATGTACTAAGAAAACCTGCAAAGCATTTGTGAAAACGCAGGGATGTGACAATTCGATAATTGAGTCGATATTAGATCACAATCACGAGAAGTTGTCTGCCGAAGTGTCCAATAGGAAAGCCGTAAGCAATTCGATAAAAAGAGCAGCCGTGGAAGATATCAACGAAAAACCAATGAAGCTCATATGTAAAGAACTTAAGAAGACGAATATAGAGACATTTACTACCAACGATATCTATAGGGTGAGACAGAATTTATATTACGCTAGAACAACTAATTCTTTAATTAAACTTCCTAAAAGTATATCTGAATTTCATATTGCTATCGATTCAACTTCGATTATTACAAATAGGAACGAAAATTTTATAATTAAAAATGACAAAGATAATCACATTGTTATATTATCCTGTTCTTCAAATCTTTCTTTTCTTTCGACTGTTTCCAATTGGTATGTCGACGGAACTTTTGAGTACTGTCCTCGCTTTTTCACCCAATTGTTCACTATACATGGCTTAAAAAATGGACATTATATTCCTCTCGTCTTCTGTTTACTTGAAGATAAAAAGTCATCTTCTTATTATCTCGTGTTTAAATATATCATAGAAGAATGTTTTTGATCAAAATAATCAAAATATTAAAACCAAAAAATAATGGTTAATATTGAGTTATTAACGAAATTCTATAAAAGGACGAAAGTTTGGCAACGTCTCACCTTCGTACAAAGATTAGAAGCTGGTAATTTATTTAGAGCTTAGGAGGCAATTCGTATGTGACCCTTTTAGCGACAGGTAAGAAACCCTTTTTCGGGAGGCATTTCGTATCCGGCCTTCTCTATGACAAAATTATCTCGGTATTATCAAGACCCTAGGGGTATTACTACTGAAAACCCCATTTAAAAAACATTGGTCATTTACGCACGCTTTTGGATGTTATAATGAAAGTTCCATATAAGAAGCATTGTTTATTTACGCACGCTTTTTAACGTATGTATAATGTATGATTTCACACATTTTTTTGGTTCGTAAATGCCTTATTTTAAAGGTGGTCGTAGATAAATAAAATTATTAAATTAATTCTTGTACAAAAATAATATTTTTCTATATTCCTCGTATATGACTTGAAAATTTCGATACCTGAGCGTTGAAAGTCTGTTTTTTTTCTACATTCGTCACAAAAGCCGCATCTAAACGTCTAAACCACGGGTTTGACATTCGCAAAACGTCACTTTCAACACCAGTGTTTAAAATGCGAAAAGACACATCTCGTTTATTTTTTGTTTTTAAATGTCACAGCAAGTGTATCTTCTGTAATTTATATTTAATATTCCGTGATAATTTTGTAGTTCTGTTGTCAAAAACATCTTTAGTCTCTCGTTTCGTTCTGCTTCGCTCCAATCGTGCCTCAGAAAACTCGTGCATAAAGAAACGTTTTTGACACTTGGTACTTAATATACTATTCCATAGGCCCCAGGTTTTTTTGTGATATATTAAAAATAACTGTTAACTTTTAGTATTATAAAATATTATCTATTTTTAATATGTATTCTATTAAATACCTTGAAAACTTAGCTAGTAGCATGAAATGTTTTTCATTCCAACCAATATTCATATACTGACTTCCTTATTCGACCAATTTGGTAACAGATTAGAAAGGTTAAAATTATCGACAAATTTATGTATAACAAAAACATGATTTACCTTTTATGCGTATAAAGTCGTTAAGATATATAATTGGAATAGAATATAGATACAGGCTGTTTAACTTGATAACTAGTCAAGGCGAGACGGAAGGGTTCTGTACCAGTATCTATAAAAACATACATACATACATACAAGTGAAGCTGATGGTTTATAGAAAAAAATTAACCAATAAGATAAACATCTAGCGGCTCGGAAATTCGAACATACGATCTCCCGTTAAGTAACAAGCCGCTAGTACAACTAGGCCACGGCGGCGTCCACTGCCTGTTGTATCAATATCGATCAAAAAGGATTTAAAAAAACGTTATTTTTAAATATTTCTTTTATTCTGTTTTAAGTATTTGTTGCTATAACGGTAACAGAAATCATTTGTGAAAATTTCAGTATTCTAACTTTAACGGTGAATGACCTTTTGATATTGCAGAATAGTATATTCTTCAACGAGTGCAGAATGATGACTATTATTCACGCGGATGAAGTTTCCAAAACGAGGGAGCGCAGCGAGTGAGTTTTGGAATCATCCAGGTGAATAATAGCCATTCTACACAAGTAAAAGACTATACTTTCTCCACGACTAAAAAGAAAAAACTTCCAGTGAGGATCGAACTTCGATCTTCCGCGCCATAGTCAACCACCACTAGTCTATAGATAGAGCATATTTATAAAAATGTAAAGAGTAAATATATATATACGTAACTCATATTTTTAATCGGAATCCTTACATTTATAAATGAAATTAATTCCGGTAGGAGTACATATTAACTATAATACGTAAAATTATGATTTTATAATTATTTTGACGGCGCGCTGTCAGAAGCGATTTGCGCTCTTAGGTATTTGACGTTTTAAAGAGACGATTTGATTTATTCATTTCAATTAATTTTAGCGTGAATTCTGATAATAATAGAATGTGATTGGCTAACGAGAGTGAATTCTATTCATTATTCACTGGTGTGAAGAATTTATATCATTATGCAGCTAAATATGTAAAAATAATTTGTGCGTTATTATTTAGTCGTGGAGAAAGAATTTCATTCCATAAGTGGTTTCCACACTGTATATGATTAGTATCACTGAACACTTTACTAAAGCAGTGCATTTAAGTTTTTAAATGTATTTATTTTATTTTCCAGATGCATGGACACCGTTTACTTTTAATGTTAACGTTAGTAACAGTAAATCTAGCTTTGGACCAACAGAAACTCAAATCACAAAACAGCATTATCAACAATCAATTACGAAATGTAGATCCGGACTCCATCGATTCGGAGTATATGAAATTCGAAGCAACTGGAGATAAACATATTAAAACGTCAAAGAACAAAACTATCGATGAAGACAAACCAAAAACGTTATCTCAACAAATAGCCGACGGGAAATACGGTTTAATACAAAAAGAAATATTTAGCAAACCTCCGAAAAGACCAGGAATTTTGAGTTATGACGTTAATCCAGAGGTTCCCAAAGATAATATAAGAAATTTAGGTGGATTGGATAAAAATGAAATCTGGTTGGCAGAAAATCATCTTCTAGTATTACGAGGAGGAAGTTTTCCACCTTATGACGATCGAAAGGATAACGGCGAATCACCTTGGGCTCCGTTGGAAAACTACAAAGCTCCTTTACATCAGGTTTGTATTTTATTTAAGTTTAGAATTATTTGAAAATTGAATAGATGAGGCCTTTACTTGATGTAGATCCATAGTAAGTTATGAAATCAAACAATTTTATTTTGTTAAATCTACATTGTATTTAAACATAAAGTGACGCGTTTCGCTAACACAGTAGCTTTTTCAAACGAATGGAGGTATAATGAGAAACTTTCTATTTATACAGTGGCTTAATACTAAATTGTACGGATATTTAACAATAAAATTATAATCTATTTACAGGAAATGAAATGAATTTGTCTAATGGGATTAACTAAAGTATTTAACAAGTTTACCTGGAAACTCATTCACAACCATCCTACAGGAATCTTTCTAGGTAAAAAGGTTTAATAATGGAGAATTGTTAATATCAAGTTGGTCGTTAAGAAGATTATTTGAATATTTGTTTTTATTTATCTCTAGGGCATCTAAAAGATTTAATTTGAAGGATTCAAAATTTGAATCGAAAGAGTGTTGGTTTGTTAATAAATGATTTGAATAGTTGGAATCTAATTTTTGTTCAGTCCACCCAATCAGTCATAAATTAGCAGCTTTCAATAGTATGATACATAGACTTTTAACAGTTCCATTGATTATTGACAATTACAATAAAGAACTAAATATGATAAAACAAATAGCGGTTAATAATAATTACGATCCAAATTTAATTGACAACATCATAAATAAAAAGATACGAAAACATACTCTAGAACAAGTATTTCCTTCTGATAAGAACAAAAATAAACAATTTAAAAGCTTAACTTACTTTGGAATACCATCCTTAAAAATAAAATCATTTTTAGAAACTTTAGACTTGAATATTTGCTTCAAAACTGACAACAATTTATCCAAATTCATTAAAAACAACAAATCCAAATCTTCAAAACTAAATAAATCAGGAGTTTATAAATTGAAATGTGGTAATGACGACTGTGATAAAATTTATATAGGTAGAACTTTTAGGAATTTTAAAACTAGAATTTCAGAACACAAACGTATTTATGACAATCAAAAATTAGATTCCAACTATTCAAATCATTTATTAACAAACCAACACTCTTTCGATTCAAATTTTGAAATTTTGCATATAGAACCTAAATCCTTCAAATTAAATCTTTTAGAAGCCCTAGAGATAAATAAAAACAAATATTCAGATAATCTTCTTAACGACCAACTTGATATTAACAATTCTCCATTATTAAACCTTTTTACCTAGAAAGATTCCTATAGGATGATTGTGAATGAGTTTCCAGGTAAACTTGTTAAATACTTTAGTTAATCCCATTAGACAAATTCATTTCATTTCCTGTAAATAGATTATAATTTTATTGTTAAATATCCGTACAATTTAGTATTAAGGCACTGTATAAATACAGGGTGTTTCTTAAGTAATCTAAAATATTATATGGGGCGCTTCGTTACTCAATTTTAAGACGAAAAGTTCATATAAACATGTGTGATAGGTGTTGTCGTTTATGAGATACAGGGTGTTGTACGTGAAATTAATTTTTCTTGGTGACGCTACTGATTTATATTTTTTTATTATTTTATTACAAGCAACATGTGTTAAACATAAAGAAAAAATAATACATTTCA
>CAJUYH010005435.1:23393-44404 GCA_910591685.1 Galerucella tenella | reverse complement strand
TTTTTTTTTGTTTCAAAAATTATCGACCCTGGTCTAATATTAGACACATTTTTTGCCGAATATTAAATCTGTCTTTAGGATATCTTGTCCGAGACGATGATGCGTTTTCGGTTTCACTGCTTTGAGAAAAATATCCAATATTTTATATATAACAGTCATATTCCCCTCCTTTTCTAATGGGTTTTATCCTACTATTATTTTTTTTCACTTTTTACTGTTTTTGAAGGCTTCGGCACTGGTCTATATGTAACAGATCTGGAAACAAAGGCCAACAGCGCTTAACATATGTGCAGACAGATTATACAAAAATGTTGATGATTTTAAAGACCTAGAAAATCTTCCCTTTTTATCACAAGATAAAGCATTGGAAGTTAGTACAAAATATTTAATTCATTTGTTTAGGAACAAAAACAAAAATATTGCTTCCTTGAATCAATTACGATGGTACCTGACAATTGACTCAAATCGCAAATCTTCTGAGTTGCCTCCCACTGATCATGCTTTTAAACAACATTTGAAAAGGTAATAAATACTTTCCTAAGTCGCCCATGCTTACCTATATAATAAAAAATACCTACAATAAGCTATAATATGATTATTAATATTATGTATCTATTATTATTTTAGGTGTCTGTATCAATTAAACATTTGGTACAATAGCCACATTCAAAATATGCCAAGAACCAGTGCCCGATGAGGTAAGAACAATTTTGTCTATACGATGTTCAGACAAAAATTGCAACAATAATAACTGTACCTGCATATCACAAGGGTTAAAATGCTGCAGTGACTGCAAATATACAACCTGCTGTAACAGCCTAACCTATGAAATTTTATCAGACTGCGAAGATGAAGACTTTTGAAATATGTTTTTTGTTACTTAGTTTAATTAGTTATTTTTATTTTTGTTTATGTAGGTACCTATTAAATAATGTCAAATAATGATCAACATGAATACCTTTATTCTTGCGATGAAGATAATTTTAATATTAAAATTTTATATTGTTGATCTAAACTAAAGAAATAACTAAACCATAACTGTTTAAAAATGTTTAGGAGCTTTTATTAATTTACAGGTCCACAATTAACAGTATTTTTAACTATCTACACGGCCGCGGCCGGCGCGGTTGTCCATGGAGGTGCGGAACCTCTTAACTTCAAGTAACTACTGTTTGAAAACTATGATACTTAGAATAGTGATTCTTGTTTTAAAAACTTCCTTGAAGCTTTAGCTTTATTTGGTACGCATATAGTTTAGTGAAATTTTGTAAAATAAAAAAGTTTCTTGATCACTGAAAATAGTGCTACAAAAAAGTGAAGATTACAGCTTTCTCTAATTTTACCAAAAAACTAGGTTTTATATACTAATGAAAATAACGCAGTAATCCTCGCTTATGCTTTTTCTGCCGACTAAAAAAAAGTTGAAAATATCAGGTTTAGTTCCGGAGATATCGCGAGGTATGTGTGAAAAGGTAATGAAACATAATTTTGACAGATTTTTGCCCCTTTTTCAGTCCACTATAGGTCATAGTAACTTCAATGGTTTTCGTAACACAAGCGCATCAAAAATACCGATAGTTGTAAAGTTCGTTGTCATTTTAATGCACGAGTGTAATTCCTTAATCAATCAATAACCCTCCTGTAGCTGGAAAAAATATAGAGACGCAGAAATACGTTTGTTTTAATATTTTTGATTTATATATTATGAATAGGCGGATTCATGCAACGTTCATTATCATTACATTTACATTATATTATAACTACATTTACATTAGAAAAAGTTAATTACTATAGTTTACTATATGATGTTCATGCAACCACATTATTGAATTTCAATTACACTATTGCATTAAGACATGGAGCTAATATTAAGAGGAGATGACACAGTCGACTATCTTATAATACGAAAGTGGTATCACATGAGTGACATTGTGATGTTAGCAATATGGCGTCGACGGCAGAGCCGGACTATTTAAATTTCCAATCAATAAAAATATATTCACTAGTGAAATTCTCTTTCATCTAGGTATAGCGTAGCGGCTTTTTGAATTTTTGATTAGAGGTGGTTTTCTTCGTAAAAGTGCACATTATCGTCCTTTTGACAAGATGAAATTGATAATATAGAAGCACTGTATTTTGTTGGCTGCCAAGAACCTCTTTTCACAAATTTCAACCACATATCTCTTATTGATGGAGTTCTAAGAAATCTACAAACATTAAATATAATATGAAGTTAAATAAAACTTATTGAAGCACAAAGAAATATATTCCAGTTCAGTCCTGTTTGGATTGTTTACTAACCTATGATATGTTGTTCCTGATGATTTTTTCGTATTTACACTGTCTCTACTTGTACAACTTCATGAAGCACAAGAAACCATTATTGTTCAATTATTTAAATAGAAAAAAACGACACTAACAAAAAGAAAATCCAAAAATACCCAATTCACATCCACAAAACAATACTAATGTCAAGTTGACAGAGTATTGGTAGTAAAATGGCGAAACCGATACCACTTTTATGGCAGGCGTAGCGACTCCTCTTAATACTAGCTCCATGATATTTGTCCAGTAATTGAAATTTGTATGTTATTTACCTACCTGTGTAATTAAACGAAATGGGCACTAATAAGAAAATAGTGTTTCTTGGAAGGTCTGCTGTGATTTTGGCATTAAACAAATAATGACATGACCTGATGACCTGCAGCTTAACCTCATAATTAGACATTTCTTAAATTTTTATTTGCCATCAGCAAACTGTTTGTCCCACTTCGAAGTGCACTTTGAAGTCAGCTTCGAATTTTTTCCAATGTAAATGATACTGTGCTGCCCCCATACGACAAACACTCCAATTTCAAAACAAATTTGACTTGGAATTGAATGTTAATGTAGCTTAAGGGTCCGAGCAGATAAGCCGAAGTAATAGGCGAAATTATATAGCGAGTTATGCCCCGGTAAAATACCACATAAAGTAATATAATAATTTGCGGCGATCATAATCGCACCACGTGAACACTCAATCAAGTTCGAACCCCCACTCCATGTATCGTCAGACCAATCATAGTACCGAGTACGATCATGCCCCCCTATCACCGTATGCTCGACTAGGGCCAACTGCACCGCTGCTACTTAAGCATTTAAGTGGGACTTAGAAAATATGTGTGACTGCACCGCGTCGTAAGTCGTTCTTAACGTAAGTCGAAGTGTAGGTTCTACTTAAGTCCTACTCATATGAAAGTAAGGTAAGGCATTTGGCACACCAAAGTATCAAAATATAGAGAGGTTAGTTTATAAAATCAAACAAAATGGAATTAATAATGGATATAGAGCTTTTTGATGACCTTTACAGAATGGAATTAATTTAATTTGGTGTTCCCAGGAATATAATTCCCAGACAAGATTTTTATAACACCCTATCCGACTATAAATTTTTCTAAAAGTTTAGATTACGAAAAGAAACAGTCAGATCTCTAGTAATCGATAGTTTTATCCATGAACATTGGGCATAAATCACTGGGAGACGCAGCTCTTCATTTACTTGATTATATTTTATATTGTTTATATTTTTTATGTTCATCAAATACTTCGTGTTTTGGCAATTTGGCCTACGATAACAGAAAAAGGTAGAATGTGTCGCGGGACACAAGGTAGGAACTTTAGTTCCTTTTAAGCAAAAATTATGTGATACATCTGACGTTATAGATAAACGATCTGCATAATTTTGGTGGTCCAGTAGTAAGCATACCAGACTTTCACGCGGTAGATCCGGGTTCGATTCCCCGCGAGGAAGTTTTTTTTTATTGTTAATTTTATTTTTATATAATTATTCTGCTTGATATTAATAACGACAACAGGTAGACGTTTGAAATATTTAGCAGAATATTCATTATTACAGATAATGGTACGGTACCCTTCATGAGGGAGTCCGACTGGCAACATCTACTTATAACAGCATCGTATATTTAAAAAGGGAAACCGTAGCATTACACAAATTGGACATTCAAGAACTGTACGTTTACCACAAAAAAATTAGTGGAAACATAAAATTGAATTGTTAAATTACAGTTTATAAAAATTTTTATTTTCTAGATTTTTTCTCAAGTGGGTCGTAGAAAAAATATGCTGTTCGACTCGTATGGATTGTCCATATCGCACTTGAACGATTGAGCACTCCGCCTACGGCGTCGTGCTGAAACTTCGTCCTCGTGCGATAGGGCCATCATATCCACACTAGTTGCACAAACTACTATTTCTATCAAAATATGCCCTTTCACATTTAAAAACAACCTGCCAAATGTCAAATCAATTTATCCATCCATTTTAAAGTTATCGAATTAAAACATTCAAGTTTTCAAAATTTCAACACCCTGTATTTCGAAAAGTAAATGTGCTAGACCCCTTAATCCTCATGTAATTTTGACAACCGATGCTGTAAATAAACAAAAAAGATCAATCGCGCAAAAAATTTATGGAAATAATTGTAAAAATTTATCGTAACAAATTCAAATAGATCACCAGCACTGCGAATACCAGCTTTGCATAGAATTTTAATATAGCGTCGGTGGTTCATTGGCTTAGTGGTAGAATGCTCGCCTTCCACGCGGGCGGCCCGGGTTCGAGTCCCGGCCGGAGCATACCTGTGAATCGCTGCTTCGTAAACGAGAGGGAGACTAAGGAGGCACAAGCACGCAAGCAAGGCACATAACGAAGAAACGTAACATAACGTAGCATAACGTAACACGTAACGGTCAGATCTTTTGCGTCGCGACCCCTGGTCGCTCAAACATAACCTGACGTAAAGAACTAAAGTTCCAAATACTGATCCTAAGAGCCCTTTTATGCAAGCGTCTTCTGTCGCTCGACGTTCAACGTTAAGTTAACGGTGCGTTTTTAAAATTACTTGTAGACGATTTTGAGAACGTTTTCGAGCCTCGTGTTGCGTTTGTGAATCAATCTTAACTTTTGTCTTAAATTTGGAGTGGAGTGGAAAAAAATGTATATGCACCATGGTACTGAAGACATTTATAAACCTCGCATCTTATTCCGCTCGGTCAATAATAATAGTCTTCACCACTCTGCTTTTCGACATTATTTACCAAATAAAGTATTATAAAATAACTAATCTTCAAAAGATCTGATATTCAACAAAATTCAGAAGCTGAAAGACGCTCAAATTCAGTTGACGCCATTTACTTTCGAATGAAATTCTCCATCATTGATTTTCATTGATGATTTGCATATCTATGGCCTTTCATAAGATATTTTGGATGTTGACATGTGTCACTCAACATCCTTTGGATGTTTGTCCAGCCCTTTTATCTATGGGTGTTTGTGTTTGATAGTTTTATTCATACAAGACCTTTCTGGCAACATCAAACATCAAGCGCTGCATATTAAATAGTTAGAAGGAGTATACAAAGGGCTGCATTTAAAAAGCCAAAACCTGAGAGGATTTTTTCCACTACCAGCTGTAAAGTTGACAATTATTGCTCCTTCTTGCCAACTGAGAAGTTGAATTTCTCTATTAGTGGTTAATAAGTTTCTATTATTAACCTAGGTCGATAATGGACAAATTCAAATATTTTGAAAATTCAAGCATAGTAGTTCAACAAAAACTTGTGCAACATAATTTTGTATACCCAGGAGACTGTCTTTAACATATTTGCTGCTTGAAATTACCTATCGAGATAAAATTATTTGAATGAAAATGTCATTAGTTTTAAAATTCGCGCTTAACCAAAAGTGACTGATGGCATAACGAATACGTTCATAATATCACAGAGTACACCATCTAACAAGAGGCGAATGAAAGCCGTTTTCGTGATCGGAATTTTGTGTGCACATGCGTGAATTAATTAGTATATATGTCAATGTCAAGTCGACACATGGTCGACACTTCCGTTCGTTCGTTCCCGTCAGTTACTCAGTACTCTGTGGTTTGGTTGTCACTGCCTTAGTTAGATGGTGTACTCTGTGGTATCAAGTAGTATATCTGTCAGTCTCGACGTATTTCCGTTTAAGTCCAACTTCAAAGGAACCGACAAAGCTTTCGTCTCTTGTTAGATGGTGTACTCTGTGATAATATATCGAAAACTGACAGTGTATTTGTCAGTCAGACGACGAGGCAAACGCTTCTCGTGGTGCGTTTGTGAATTATTTTTAATTTTTGACCTTTTTCCGCTCGGGACAAAGCCACTCGCGAAATAATCTTTGTGCTCGGTCAATAATAATAGTCTTTACCACCTTGGTGTATAATATACTATAATATAATCCCTTTGTAATTATCCAAAAAAACACCCCTTTACTTTTCCACAAATATTCACATCTACACACATTAATAACAGTACATAATTATTAAAAATTGTTCATTACCTACACACATTTCCGAAGGAAGGAAATAAATAATAATAATAAATATAAAGCAGCTTTTGAGTAGCGGTTATAATTAGTTTTGTAATCAGGACATGCCGCAAAGCACCTGCGTTCCAGGATATTGTCTCTGTTCTTCTATAGAAACACATCGTTCGGTGTCTCCAGAAAGGCAAAAAGGTATTTGTAACCTTATTTGGAAATATATTATGTAAATACCATCTAATTTAATTAGACAGGACAATAAGAAATTTTCTATAATGTTACAATAAGCGTTAGTTATGCCCTAGTATTGTTCATTAAAATACTCCCTAGGGGTTGTTTGCATTGGGTGGACAATAAATTTCACAAGGTAACTGTACAATGCAGGGGTATAGTACATTCAATAGCCTTATTCGTGTGCGTCATCGTTTATGACGTACCTATATCCGGGTTTTGGGTATGTCGTTCATTTTATTTGCTAATTTTACATATAGCTTGCCTTAAATTTGATAAAAATAAAATCATCAGGATCGTATTCAGTCAAATTCGAAAAGAATATGAAATTAATAATTACCAGCTTCTTTTTCTAACTGAAAATACTTAAGAGCTTTTCACTATTCACTTTTCATAAATAATAATTGACCGTAAACAACAAAGTACAGACCCGACGAGAACTGTCAGTGGGACAGTAGAAAAAGACATAAGACACATTGCCACTACGTAGGGTACGTCTGCATCCTATTTTGAATGGTGTAATTTCTCCCACGTAATCTAAACATCAACTAATTAAATTTTTGTGAGTAAAAGATTAGGGTTAACGTTTGTAATACATTTAAACGGTTCATTATTGTGATATTTTGATAAGGATTAATCACAGACCTGCCTTTTTCCATTTCTTCCAACGTAACACACCAAAAAGGTTATTATATGAACAATATCTAGCATTTTCACGTTAAGGAGACGATGACGTCATTCAACAGAAACGTCAAGTTGTAGTCACACTCAGTCACACTCTTCTGGAAATTAGTTAGGTTAGACTATTGTGGTTGGGTTTGGACATTGATTACATTTGATTAATCATTTGGTCATCGTTAATGTGAAAATGGGATTAAAAATATTACATTTACATTAGAAATACCATACAAGCCTTCCATTTGTAAATGAATGAATGAAATGCCAATAAAAAATAAGACCAAAATAACTTTTGGTAATAACACAAAATTTTGTTTTGCAGCGCCAAGGTCTTCTTAGCGGAAAAATTCCATATCCTTGAATTTTTTTGACTTTTGAAAAGATAATGATTCTCCGTAAAATTTCAGCTTCATCTGAATTCGAAATTTAACAAAGAAACAAAGCCTATTAAGATTTTCTCCAGCTGAAAACGCTGTTTAATGAGATGGTTCTAATTAATGTAATGTCTACAATTACTAACAGCTCGTCGTTACATCCAATTATTTATTGATCGATAAAAAATATTTAATGAAATCCAACGATTCAAATTACTTTTATTTTTTCTTATTTGAAATATTTTTGAATATACAATATGTCCCCCTAAGTTGGAATCTTTTTTATTATTAATTTTAGGAAAAAAAGGTATTCCTCATAAAAAGTTCTGCATTATCTAAAACCTAGAAAACAGTCATCAAATATCAAAATTTTTCAGTCATAAACGAGGTTTGTCAAAAAATATTAGTTTCACTCAAGAATAAAGTACCTTTAAATTTGACAATATCGAAAAATCCTATTAAAAAAAGTTGATCAGAATTAAAAACTACGATTAAATATGTAATCACATTCATTTAAATTGAAAATTCAGATTATTTTATTTTTAACGAATGTTTCTATTTTGAATGAATTTTGCATTTAAAACGCGGAATAAGTGCATATTCATTTAATTTGCAAATAATAAAATACATTCAAGCACTAAGTTAAAAAATTAACATCATTTTAATGTTAGAATAGATCTTTTAGGTCTCAGTGAATGTCACCCCAAAATCACACATACACATACACATGTTAGAAATAAACAAATTTAATTTTCACCCCTACTAATGCTTCGACATATCCAACTTTTTTTAGTAACATTTCTCGATATTGTCAAATTTAATAGTTATTTATGTACCAAGGGTATAAATAGATGTTTATGCCCTGAGGGCGACGTCTTACGAAGCCGAGGGCCTTTAGCCCAAGGGTTTGTAAGTCGCCCGAGGGTATACACATATGTTTATGCCTGCGGTACATACAAACTTTTATGTCATACTAGTTCGTTATTGCAATCCAATCTCAATACAAATCAGTGTTTTAAAAAATCCGGTTTGAATTAATAGGTGAATGTTGACAAACATAAATGTCATAATATCACAATAAATTTTATATGTGTCAAAGTTAGAAGTCAAAATGAACGAAGATTTTGGAATTCCTGACGAAATTATTGGAAAAGCAAAGAAAGCAACTGTAAATCTGTTGACAAAAAAGTCTAAAGAAGCTTACGACATGGTTATTAAATAAATTTAACAAAAAATTATTTCTCTTTATGCCCGCACGGGCATAAAGTACGACATTAGATAGTTGACTAAGCAATAAAAACACAATAATGAACTAGTATGACATAAAGGTACTTGGGTACTTGGGTAAAGCTCATATTTTTTGACAAACCTAGTAAACGACTGAAAAATTTGATATTTGATGACTGTATCCTAGGTTTTAGATAATGCAGAACTTTTTATGAGGGATAACTTTTTTTCCAAAAATTAATAATAAAAAAGTTTTCCATATGATTCCAACTAACATATTGTAGATAATTTTTGCTTGGGAAACACCTAATAAGTAGTGAATGTAACAAAACAATGCATTGAACTGCTGAATTACCAACAACTTTTCAGAAGATTAAAGATGTCTAAACCTCATGATCTTGAAGAGTATTTTGTTGTAAAGCAGAGCTTGGTTTGATTATCCTTTTGAGTTCAATCTTTCCAAGGAAGTTGATAAAATCTGAGGTAGGATAAGATTAATATGAGCTAAAGGATTCTTTGATAAACTCTCTGATCTACATCATTTTTAGCGCCCTGTTCCACTAACCTCGAGACGGCTTTTTTTATCCAAGTACTGTGCTACAGAAAAATTCTGTGCCAAAGGGAGCACATCCTGTCTCTTCTCATGCTAGTGCCTCTTCATTGCCCTTGTGAACATAGTGGCGTGGTACCCAGGCTAAATACAATCTATTATGACTGCCCAGCTCTTGTAGCTTCTCCAAACAGTCCCAAACGAGTTTGGAATCTATTTGCATGGAACTGATTGCTTTTATAGCCTCTTGGCTGTCGGCAATGGTATTTTCGATAATAATACAACAAGTGTGCTAATGATTATCGAAATACAAATTTCTTCGATTTTGAGAAACAAATTGTTGTTTGGAAACAGCACGAGAACGTAAGCGCGAGTGTGGTTTCCTAAAACAACAATTTGTTTCGAAAAAGAGAAGAAATTTTCGATAATCATTAATTACACGAGTTGTATTTGTCAAGATTATTTCTTGATACAATGATTCTGACGTTTCTTTAATAATTTGACATTTTCTGTCAGTCACTAGATTTTTAATATCGAATAAAACAACTAATGACAACGCGAAACACACAGATAGGAAAATTGCATGTATCCAATCAGGTGCCGAAATACAAAATCGAAAACATGGTGTTTTCAGATATCAATCCTCATATTTAAACCAATCGAAGGCGCGTATTTTGTATTGAGTGAAATAATCCTCAGAATCTTGCCTTGATAGCTCATCTGTACAATGCTGTCTTTCTGCATCTTCTGCCTTGAATATCGTCACATGTTTGCCTAAACACAGTAAGATTATTCTCCATAGCCACTACTTCTTTCCGCACATATTCCTATTTTGTTCATACTGAGGGCTACCTTACCTTTTTGTATGTATTGATTCCATGTCAACATCAGTTTCAATTGTCAGTGCCGGATTTAGGGTACTTGCGGCCCTAGGCCAAATTAACCCGAGCGGCACCCGCCCCGGCCGCCTCTTAGGTGGAAAATTGAAATGTGCCTTATTTCAAGCTCACGTCAAAACAAGTGAATAGTTGAGATATCTTAAGATAAACACCATTTGGAAAACATTAATGGATGCAGGATGCGGATGCTAGCAATAATATAAAATGGCTTATAATTATTATATCGTATCCTTTAACTTCACGATTATGGAATTAAAGTATAAAGCAGATTTCATATTACTACATAACGTTTATTTTTATAATTTTACTTCTTAAAATTGGTACAACATATTAGTTCTAAAAATAAACATTCACTCACACTGTATGTATTACAGTGAATGTTCACAGTAATGTTCAAATAAATCTAAACGCTCACTTTCCTAGCTTTTTTAGCTGCAAAATCTTTAATCAACTCGTTAGTCGAATGCTAAAAGCTCAGAATTTGCCACAAAACTAGCCAAACTAGACAATCGAGAATCTTCGTCAGAAGTCGAGTTCCTCAGGTAGTTTTTTATTCTTTTTAACACGCTGAATGATCTTTCTCCAGGATGCATTAGATGTCATCATACATAGTAGAATGCGCAAAGCCGTGTCCATATTTATTTTTATGTAGGTACGTTGGTTATTTTACTTAGATTTTAGATTGTATTGTTTCAAAAGTCATGTATTCGATTTAAAGTTGCGGTAAGTATTAATTTAAGAAAATGAAATTCAATATTTTTTCTTAATAATTTTTTTTTATGAAACGCTGCGGCGTGCGGCCCCCTTTCGCTTGCGGCCCTAGGCCGCGGCCTAGTTGGCCTAGTGGTAAATCCGGCACTGTCAATTGTATAATCACATAATTATAATAATTTAATTCATAAAAACATTTTTTTGGAACTAAAACTGAACTAGAATCAGAATTATTTATCCTTTCTGCAATAACCGTACATGAAGCCGATAGATCAGTCGTTGGTTCTCAGGTGTTCGTTGTTCCGTTCTTAATAACAAAGAGTATCGCGTATCTTAATTGCTATCACTATTTCTGATTAAAAAGAACCAACCACTTAGCCAATCACTTGCCGTTTTGATTTACGCGAAAACGGCGAAGATTTGTTGGTCTATTAGCGGCATATAGGTGCACATTTGGGCCATTAGCGTTGGTAGGGTTGTAGGGAGAAAATATTGGAAGTAATTAAATCTATCAGGTGGGTTGTTTAATGCCTTTCAAGCGGTTATGTTTCACTTATATTCACCCCTATATAACTGAGAAAAACAATGCTCTTTTACTACATCCCAAAATTATTTTGAAACATAGAATATCCCAATAAAGTATGGCATAACTAAGTAGTGTGTGAAAATCAAGATATACTTGAATAATACGCGTATATACAGATAAATGGCTCAAAAACGAAAGAAGACTTAGGATGTGGAGTTTACTCCGTAGCACTAAGCCTAAGGATTAAGTGGGGAATGGAAAACAATACCAGCTTGAGTCAAACAGAACTGGCTGGTATCTCAATTGCCACAAAAAACTAACCAGAAAAGGAAATTCTGGCAAAAACATAACAATCTACACTGACAATGGACCAGCCCTATTAGCCTTGAACAGACAACGTGTTAAGTATATCGGGGCTAGTACTAAAGTGTCACCAAGATTTAGCTAACGCCTCGGCAGATAACAATATTATCCTGAGGGGGGTTAAAGGGCACGACAGGAGTAAAGGTAATCGCATTGCCGATTATTTAGCCAGGGAAGCGGCTGGACTAAAATCTTAGGACCCAGTGACACCTACGACCTAGCGACTTCGAAAATTGCGGAACTAGCCAAACGTTACACCCATGCTTATTCCCTTAAGAGATGGGATGGAACCAAAGGATGCAGTCTTGCCAGGATCACCCTGGGCGACCCTGGGAAGCTGGCGCCGAAGAAAGATTTGGCGATGACCAGGAAAAATCTACCTTTAACAGTAAGATTTCTGAGTGGCCACTGTCAACTAAGGAAACACCTCCATACTATGGGGCTAGCGGAGACATCTCTATGCAGGATGTGTAAACAGGAAGATGAAACTGTCAGGCATGTCTTATGCGAGTGTCCGGAGTTATCGTCAATAAGAGAGTGTGTGTTCGGTGAATATTGGCCTACACCTGCCGATATAAAGGAGATGTCTCCTAGTGACCTGTCCACATTCCTGGGAAGGACAGGATGGACGATGACCAAGTAGGATAACTTCTTGGGTGGATGTACAGTAAGTCACATGTGGCCTAAGTGCTGTGAGCCTACTTTACAGATACAAAGGAATTCTCAGTATCTAAGTATAGTGTAGTTAAAAATATATTGTTGGTTTCTACTGCCATAAGCCTCATTGTGTACCACCTGTTTTCAATGACATAGAGAAAAGTACTGAATTTTTTTTCTATTTGTGTCGTAATTTTACAAAAACACGCCACATCTCTTTCCACATTTCCCGGAAACCGTAGTTAGTTAAAGGGAAGCTTCAGGCACATCGGTAATGTACTAACAGTAAACTGTAATGTATGCCATATCTCTTCTAACACATATTTGACGTCTTTGCACAAACAATGTATCTTCCTAAATTCCAATAACCGATAGCCTCGGTCCAAGACGGCTATGACCCATTGACAGATGAGTTCGCTTGCATCTCCGCAAGCCCTTTCTAAACTTCCCTAAAGGGTTGCATAGGCGTACTGTGGGTAGGAAAATCATTCAGAATAAAACAATTTGCGCAAAATTGCAAGAGAAAAGACCACTGAGAATAAACATGTACTTGTATTGGAAGTCAGTAGCGTCACTAAGGAAAAATTATAGAAGAAATAAATTTCATCCACAGCTAGAGATCGTTTATTTCAAAAAAAGTCAACACCCTGTATATATTTGTAACGAGAAAACTTCTTGAAATAAGCGTTTTCAATTCCCAGCTTTAGAGCCCTATAGCTCCTTCATAATATAGTTGAATAGATATTCACGTAAATTTTATTATTTCTAATATAGCTGATCCCTTCGCGAAAAAAAAGGTGTACGCACTTATGGACAACACACAATTGTAATTAATCTTATAGTAAATCGATTCCCTTCGGAACTTTTTTCCGGAAAATTCATTCGTTAACTTGTTGCGAAATTTGTTTTTCGTGGCGACGAGCGGTTTTTCAGTTTTTCGGAGTTTTGAACACTTTTCCATCCGTTGACGAAGAGATGTGAAAGCTATTTGAAATATATCCGAAAGGTCCTTTGTCTTCGGTTTCGAAAAAAACGTCTGTTCGCAGTACGGAAAAATTCGAAAAATTCGACATACAGTTGAATGTTTTTAAAACCTTCACGACCCATTATTTTCAGTCTTGATTTTGGGAAAACATTTAGTCTTGAGTACGACAATGAGAAAGTGTTTACGAGATAAGCGCATCGTAACGAAAATCTCTAAGTAAATAGGTGTCCACATTATCATATATTAGTCAAATCATGGGGAAACCCGTTACTACATGCAGATAGGTGCAGTACCTAACTCTTGGTTCACTTCGGTTAATTATAATTGTAAATATATAACATACTTTGATATAATAAATGAATGACGTGATGTGATTACCGGTTATATAATGTATTGTTCTTCACGCCCGCATTTAAACTTACGTTATGAAGTCTGGAAATTCCGAGAGAAAGGAAAGTATTAAAAATAGTATTTCACTATACTTCAAGTAAAAAGAAAGTGGTACTGCCGACAGAAATGAAAACACAATTAAATCATAAATTGTTACAAATTAACCTTTTCAAAATTACAAAGTACGTCTATATGAAAATTTTTACGAAGAAATTTTTATCCCTTGAAAAAATTATGTCGTACGCACTGATATACAAATAAATTGATCCCTCAAGAAAATTTTACCGTACTGTCTTCTAACAAAGGAAATTTCACAAATTATTGTCTCATTAAAATTTCATTGTACGTCCATGGTAGTTGTGAATTTTTGTTAATAAATGAATTCGTTTCAGAAGAATTTTTGTATGCCCATAGTGAATCGTATTTAAACAAATAAATAAATTTTATCTTTTTTATAAAAACTATTCCTTGGAAAATGTAGAATATTTCACCGTATGTCTATGATAGAAGAGAATATTCACCAATATATTAACACCTTATAAACATTTTTATTGTACGCACATGGCAGATGGACAATTTTTTCAAATAAACAAATCACAAAAATTTTTCTTACGCTCATGGTGATGGTATTCGCTTATAAAAACGTAAATGTACGCCAATGGTATAGGGGTAGGGATAAAAATTTCAAAAATCGAAATATTTTCTCAGCGTTGAAATAAAAATATATCAAAAATTGCCCGAAAAATACATGAAAAATAAGGATTTTTTTTTAGTTGGGAAAATTCATTTTTGCTTTCTATAAAATCGACTGAAAATAGGAAGTAATAATTTCAATTAATATTTAAAAAATCTGTAAAAATAATTATTGTAATGATATTTTAAGCTTATTCAAAGTGGTGTAACGGATCTTAGTTATAATTTGTATCAAAGTATATCGTCTTAGCTTTTGCCGGCAATCATCAAATTAATGGGCCAATTGCAATAAATCATATGGCCAATAGCTACTGTAGAAGAGATCGCCAGTGGCGCACTATAAGATTTTTATTAAAAAGGATCAAATTCACAAATATATCTTTTTTTATTTTTATCATACATCCTTTGTTTTTTATTTAATATGTGAAAACCATTTCTCTAAACTTCATTCTTTTTCCTCCTAAATGAGAGATAATTGATAGTTATTTACGTAATTAGTGGGATATAATTATATAAGTGCGTTAATAATTCCAATCACACGTGTTACGTACAAAATTTTATCTACAACTGTTTATTAGTATCATTAACAGTACCTATATGAAAAAATTTCAATCCAACGTATTTTTAATAATATTGACTGCAATCAATCATGTGTATCATATTTTGTGACCATAACAACAAAGACAAACAATGCTGTGGAAATAAAATAAATTAGTCATGTCATCAAATTTTCCAAGTTGAATGAATAAAAATCTATAAAAATGAGTTCAAGCGAAGACAATCTCCTTTCGGGAATTGAAAATGCAGCTCCCAGTGTTATTTTAAATATTTAATTCTGGTATTAATATGTTTCTAGATTCTCATTACCGCACTAGTGCAGTAATGTAATCAAAAACGCACTAGTGCGGTAATATACGTCATTATGACACTGAAAATAGTGTCAAACGTACCCGTTACATGACACTATTAAGTTAAATAAACTATAACCAGGCCCTACTGTGCCTTGTCCCTCGATTGTTGTTGTTCTTTTAAGAAGGTCGTAAATGGCCGTATTTAGATTATTGCCGTCAATAGCGAAGACGATATACTTTGAGACAAACTATACGTAACTGTGGTTTTTTTGTTTTGTTTGTCAATGAACTTGGCTGATTGTCGCGAAACGTTTTCACCATTCACTGCAATATACCTGCAACATTTACTAAAGACGTAAACAACGACACAGTTCCATCAATCAATATTCGATCAGATAGATATACACTGTGGGCCGAAAGACAGGAGTACATTTTTCATTTGGAAATATTTTTTTTGTTTCTTGGGCGATTTATTTTCTTTTTGCAGGGCTAATAACCTAAGATGTTCTCAACATGACTGTACATTTGGAAGCAAAAATAATGAACAGGGTCGGACTTATGAAAAAAATTATACAACAGTGCATTTGAGCTCGTTGCAAATGAAAACTGTCTTAGCTAAAATTGTACTAATATGCATTTTCGGTAGATAAACTATCCAGAGCCCTTCAGTAGAAAGGAAATTTTCCGAAATTGCCGGATTCGCGAAATACTATTTTTTTTATTAAATAACATTTTAACAAATAACATTTATGAAAACAGTCTTTCTTTGAGCTGCTCGATTGTTTCAAATTGTTGTCCGTCACACAAATTTTGTTCTAAGATTCCCCAAATTGAATAATCAACCGGATTTAATTCTGGGCTGTTGGGTGGCCACATTCATACTATTTTTCTCTTAGTTCTAAATTCACTAAGTTGTTTTCATAAATGTGTTATTTGTTAAAATGTTATTTAATAAAAAAATGGTATTTCGCGAATCCGGTGATTTCGGAAAATTTCCTTTTCACTGAAGTGTTTTGGATAGTTTATCTACCGAAAATGCATATTAGTACAATTTTAGCCAAGACAGTTTTCATTTGCAACGAGCTCAAATGCACTGTTATATAATTTTGTTTATAAGTCCGACCCTGTACATTATTTTTGCTTCGAAATGTACAGTCATGTTGAGAACATGTTAGGTTATTAGCCCTGCAAAAAGAAAATAAATCGCCCAAGAAACAAAAAATAGATATTTACGTAATTAGTTATGAAAAGAGCGATATTGTTCAACAAGCGTAATATTTGCCAAAACGAGCGCCAGCGAGTTCTGCAAATTACGCGTGTTGAACAATGTCGCTCTCTTCATAACGTGTTTACGTACAACGTTTTATCTAATTCCGCGCTTTCATAATATTCAATAAAATCTTAAATTACAATGATAATATTGAAGTGGAATTAAATGGTGTTAGAAGTATTGTTACTATGATGTATTCACCAAGAAAATGGACTTACTTTAAATAACTGTGTCCTGAATAATGTTTTCAATGTTTATAAATCTCAAAATACTATTGAATTAAAATAATGTGTTAATTGTACAGTTTAAATAATGAAATAGTTGTCAGTTTTGACAGTACCTACCTAATTAAAAAATTATTCTTTGAAACTCATGTGGTATCTCTATGTTGAAACATAAACAGTTACGTAAAGTTTTTACATAACTACTTTTCATAACTGATATATGAAGGTTATGAAAAATGTGACGTTACCTAACGTCAAGGAGTGACGTAAAGTGTCACATTTGATAGCGGAATTAGATAAAATATTTTTAATTAAAAAATGTACTCCTTTATTTCGGTCCACAGTTTACAGTTCAGGAGCGAGCTCAAAAAATGTTGGTCATAATTTAAAATTGGATATATAATAGTATAATATCTTCACCACCATGATGTATATACAATTTTTCTCACTACTAGCCAAATTTAAGACAAAAATCAAAAATAATTCACAAACGCACCACAAGAAGCGTTTACCCCGTTGTCTGACTGGCAAGTACACTGTCAGTTTTCGATATATTATGAACGTACTCGTTATGTCATCAGTCATTTTTGATTGAGCGGGAATTTTAAGCTAATGGCATTTTAATTCAAATGTAATTTCAAGCAGCAAATATGTTATAGACAATCTCCTGGGTATACAAAATTATGTTAAGCAAGTTTTTGTTGAACTACTGTCCCTGAATTCTTAAAATATTTGAATTTGTCCATTATTGACCTAGGTTAATAATAGAAACATTATTAACCACTGATAGAGAAATTCAACTTCTCAGTTGGATAGAAGAAGCAATAATTGTCAACTTCACAGCTAGTAGTGGAAAAACTTATTCTTTCTCTATAAGACAGATCAATACTTTCCAATTAAATTTATCTGAATTAGTCAAAACATTTTTTAAAACTGCTAGTCAGACGATTACCCACTTTGCCGGTGTCACTAACAATGTGATTCCAATCATTTATGTAGAACTGTAAGGAAGTGATATTTTTTCATAGTTATATCATTTGCTTACAGTAAAGAAGTGAATAGGAAATCTTGACTTTTTCTTTGGTCTGGAATGTCAAAATTTCCTTGCGATTTGCAGGAAAAAATTGTATTCAGCAGAAATTATCGATATTTCAAGTAAAACTAACTGATCTCAATATTTTTAATTAAGCATTAGGTATATTCTAGAACATACCTGCATGTTAACTTTCACATTAGCAAAATACACCTTAACCAAAGGTGACAACGTTGCATTTTTGTTCTCAATACCAATAAAAGTAAGTGATATTTTTTATAGTGGGATTCCCTGTGCACTTCCTAAAGATTTTAGTATATATACGAGCAAGCTGAATTTTGTCCAACATAATAATATTCATACGTGTACGTGTGTAAAGTGCTTTTTGTAGAGAAGTTATTGTAAAAATGTTTGTCAAATTTTTAATTTTCATGGTATTGTTTATTCTAGCTATACAGTGCGTCTCTAGTATGCCTTATTTAAAAGGTAAGAGTAATAAAAAGTTGTAGGTACATTCTTTCTTTGTCTAGGTTCTCCATTAATAGCTGTGAAGTTGTCAATTATTGCTTTTTCTAGCCAACTGAGAAGTTGAATTTCTCTATTAGTGGTTAATAATTTTTTTTATTATTAACCTAGGTCAATAATGGACAAATTCAAATATTTTGAGAATTCAGGCTGTCACGTAGCTATAGCTTTTACAAGAGGAGGGTTTAGGTTTTTTTCATCTGATAGGTTTAGAAGGGGAAAGCTTTATTGAAGGCGCCGCCTAAGGCCAAAAAAATCGAGTGCTACGACCTAAAGCAATTTTTCAAGTTCAAGAAATAATGTTAAGTTTTTTTTTTAATTATTTCTTTGACTTGGCTACATCTAAAAGTATTTTTAAACATTGTTTTTCGTTTTGCTTCCCACTGCTGAAATGATTATAACGATGTATATATATTTTTTAAAGGAGCCGTCCCTTCGCCGGCAGCACCTCAGCCTTTTGGGCTTATTGTGGATTCTCCTAACATTCTGACTACAGCCTATTCAGCCAATCCGTTCCCTGTATTAGCTCATACAGGTTCTTTACTGGTTAGTTGTAGAAGTCTTCTGGAGTCATTTGGGGTCTTCCATTTCCACAAATTACATATTTTTTTGGTCAAAATAATGAAATTGAATAAATTTTAGAAAGCTCAGCATCAATGTGTCACCTCCCAGAAGACAAAGGACGTTGTAGGGCGTTAATCCCAAGATGGCGGTACGATCCCAACTCTAAGCAATGCAAAATGTTCAACTACGGGGGATGTGCTGGAAATATCAACAATTTTCCGACGAAGGACATCTGTGTAGACAAATGTCAAGGTAAGTCGATAATAATACGTTTGAATTAACATAAATATAAAAAATATTTCATGTAAATGTATTCTTATAGAATTTTCATTTTAAGGTTCTTGAAATTACCAAAATTATATCTCCGTTATATCAACGTCAAGCCAAAGTCCCAGAAATTAGTGTTCAAATTTTTGTTATTTATTTTTATTTAATATACCAAAGGTATTTTTAATATTTTGTTTTATTTTTAAATATATAGTTTGCAAATTTTGTCGTATGATCATGGTAGAGGGAATTATTATTATTATATCAGGGCTAGTATAGTAGAAATAATATACCCTTCTTGGTGTGCGTCATCGATTGTTAATGTCTTTCTAACACATTACGTAGGAAGAAATGGAAAAAAAAAGGCAGGTCTGTGATTAATCCTAATCAAAATATCACAATAATAAACCGTTTAAATGTATTACAAACGTTAACCCTAATCTTTGACTTACAAAAATTTGATTGGTTGATGTTTAGATTACGCTCAAGCTCAACCTATCGATCGAGAGTTTCAAATACTATGAAGGCGTTACTTTCATAACGGCAATAAGTCTTACGTCTTTTTCTACTGTCACACTGACAGTTCTTGACAGGTCTGTACTTTGTTGTTTACGGTCAATTATTATTTATGAGAAGTGAATATTAATCTTATTGTTTTATTTATATGAATAATACAAAAATATGCATGAATACACGGAAAAACATCAGTATTTTAAAAGTTCTCAAGTATTTTCAGTTAGAAAAAGAAGCTGGTAATTATTAATTGCATAGCCTTTTCGAATTTGGCTAAATACAATCCTGATGATCTTATTTATCAAATTTAAGGTTAGCTATATGTCAGAATAGCAAATAAAATAAACGACATGCCGAAAACCCGGATATACGTCACAATCGATGACGCACACCAAGAAGGGTATTATTTTAACTATACGTGCCACCAAACTTTAACCAACGCCTCGGCAGATAACAATATTATCCTGAGGTGGGTTAAAGGGCACGACAAGAGTAAAGGTAATCGCATTGCCAATTCTTTAGCCAGGGAAGTGACTGGACTAAAAATTTTAGGAACCAGTGACACCTACGGCCTAACGACTTCGACAAGGGTAATACCGGTCTCCAGCAACATTGCTGTCGACCGGTAAACAACCCTTACCGTTCTTGATACTTAATATATTATAATATCCACTTATACTTTAATATACTATTAAATGTGTCAGTCAGTTAGAAGTCAAAATGAACGAAGATTTTGGAATTCCTGACGAAATTATTAAAAAAGCAAATAAAGCAACTGAAAATCTATTGCCAAAAAAGTCTAAAGAAGCTTACGACATGGTTATTCAATAAGTTAAGCAAAAAATTATTTCTCTTTATGCCCGCGCGGGCCATAAAGTACGTCATTAGATATAGTTGGTAACTAAACAATAAAAACACAATAATGAACTAGTATGACATAAAAAATATAAACAACCGACCTAAAGGTGGCGGTAAGTCTGGTGACCTAGCTGGCCACTCAATGGAACCTCTCCTTTCAATCCATCTATTTGGATAATAGGCATGATGACATTCACTGAGAATCACTAGAATATTGATTTGATATAATTATATAAGATACAGAGATTCTAGAGAAATCACTTTTTTT